>JANFQY010000397.1:0-21253 GCA_025592935.1 Aspergillus ostianus | reverse complement strand
AAAGTAAATAAGATCCTTTTAATAATATATCTGTCTCATTCTACGTATTTATTGCAGCCACTTAATATTAGAATATTCTCGCTACTTTCTATCGCGTATAATAATAAATTAGAGCGATTTTTTTATATCAGCTTAGACCTCTGTTATATTATAAAAAGGGACTTTTTTTGCCTCTTTTAGCCTTTATAGAAGTGCGCTTTATCAACTAAAAATATTATTTCTTTATAGAAATTAATAAAAATCTCATTATAGAATCCTAAGATTATTCTATTACAATTCAGTTAAAATAATAATAATTAGTCTTTCTCTAGTGAGTTATCTCGCTCTATATTTAATATAGAGGATTAGAGAAAGATTAAAAGGCTTTTTAAGCACACAATTACTGATTTATATAATTAAAAAGTTAAAAAGTTAAGTTCTATAATATATCATCTTTCTATAGAGAATGTTATCTTAAAACTACACTGCTAAGGTCTTAAAGAAACTCTATAGCTAGAGAAAAAGAAGCGTTAGTAAAGAAAGTCTCTTCTTTTTAAATTATAAGCTTCTGAGAATGATTTCGCAGTATTTTATTCTTCTAAGAAGATTTAATAAGCTTGTAATCTTTAAGCGGAGAGAGATAATATTTTACAGCTTGCAAAGACCTTACAAGAAGAGGAAAGGCTTTATAAGTAGTAAGAGAAGGAAGATAAGAGGCTTTTAATTGAAAAATGTAAGCGAATTCGCGCTTTAAATAAGGAAATACAGTTTCATAAAATAGAGAAAAAGAAGCGTAAAAAGCAGGATAATTAGCTCGCTAAATAAGCTGATATACAGCTTTAAAATGACTTTAATTTAGTTTAGCAAGGCAAAATTAGGCCCTCTAGTATTTTAAAAGCGAAGAAATTAACTAATATCAATCCTATAGACATTAAAGTTGTTAATTAAGCATCTCTAACGCTTAATTGTAAAGATAAGCAAATCTATCTTCCACAGCGCTTTCGCGAATAAAAAAAGAGCTATATAGCTTTAATTCTACGCATATTTTACTCTGCTCAAAAATCTCTATATAAATCGAATTATTCGTGGTTGTAGAGCTTCAAATTAATATGAGCGTTGAGGTGAAATTCGTGCGTCAGGTGGGGGCGTGCGTCAGGTGATCAACCACGGTATTCGATGGTTGGTTTTATTTACATTGCTCATTGCATCTCGTTAAAATGGTCCTTTCGATAGCATCCCTATTCTTTCTTATCAAACAATTATTATTAATACCAATAAAGTTGGTTAGACGTCTTTGTTTGGCATTGGTTCTTCAATGTAGTTTGACGCGTTGAAAGGGAGAGGCAGATTAGGTACCCAAAACGGCAAAGCGAAAACATGACCAAATCAGGACTGCCATCATGGCTAGACTGGGCAACCGTAGTCAGGAGTAGATACTATGATTTGGCCCCATTTCAGACGTGAACTTATCTCAGCCAATATCGATTATATCATTTCAAGCAGTCAAAACTTTCAGCCATAACAGTTCGGTTAGGATTTTCCCGATATTGCAGCTATGGATGATACCCAAGCAACTCGCAAACGGCCTCGGCCTGTGGTTTCGTGTCTGCGATGCAGGGAGAAAAAGTTGAAATGTGACCGACTATCTCCATGCGTGAACTGCACGAAGGCTGCGTGTCCTACAGAATGCACGTACAGTCAAGGTGCAGGGGCTTCTGATAGGCCCTCCAAGGCTAGAAGAGGCCCGAATAGTATGGACGTTGTGACAACCGATCAGCATCCCGATAATCGCAACAGTGGTTGTGGAATAGCTGGAGGCACAGGTATTATTGAAAATCTCCAGCAGCGGGTTGCTAAACTGGAGGAGCTTCTTTCCGTTCGGTCTCGATCTGTGAACTGCGAAGAAGTGCCGGGTATTTCAATTCCAGATGTCAGGTACGAAGGTCATCTCTGGTTTGTGGATACAGTCTGCTAATCACGAAGAGATTGAAGGAATGGAGTCGAGCAGTCAGAAGCACCGGCTCCATTTCAAGGTACGCTTGTGGCGAAGGGAAATAGAACTCGGTATCACGGTCAGAATAATAGAGGTTCACTTCTAAAACAGGTGATTGACATTTATTGGGGCTGATATAGAACCTTGACTGACAAGATGAACAGTTCCCGGAAGCCGAGCAGTATATTGCTCGATTTATCAGAGACCCAGCCATGGTCGGTTTGGCCAAGGAGGTGCAGTTCCTTCAAACCAAATCGCGAGTACCGTCAAATTCTCCCGCGAGTGTCTCGGACTCGGAGTTCTCTCCAGAGCTGATGCAACTTCGAACACACCTACCTCCCAAAGCAGTATGTGACCAGCTATTGGGACTGTATACGCAGAATTTCGAAGGGGTGTTCCGTATCCTTCACATACCTTCTTTTCTTCGCCAATACACGAGGTTCTGGGCCCATCCTGACGGTGAGAACGACCGGTCAAGTGCTTTTCTTCCTCTCCTTACGGCTGTTTTGACAGTGTCAATCAGGATTGCCGATCCCAATACTAAATTGGGAAATCTACCTGCGTGGGATTATCTCCTTAACGCGGCAATTGATTTCATTCGAGCGTGGCAGCGTAAACTTGGCAGAAAACAACAAACAGAAATTGCCACGCTGCAAATTGAGATGCTCGTTGTAATGGCCCGTCGACTACGATTAGAGTCTGCGGAAGAGATATGGAGGGCGACGGGCAATCTGGTTCGTTCAGCAATGGTGATGGGGCTGCATTTGGACCTTTCTCGGTACGAGAGCCTATCTGTCTTCCAAGCTGAGATTCGACGTCGGCTGTGGATTACAATCGCGGAGATGGATCTTCAGGCATCCATTGAATCAGGGATGCCAGTTATGACACCAGACCTTGATTATGAAGCGCTTTCTCCTGCTAACCTTGACGATGTCGACTTTGACGACTCGACGGTTGAGCTACCACCCAGCAAGCCCTTGCAAGAAGAGACAAAGTCTCTCACACAAGTCACTTTAGCTAAGTCGCTAAGGCACCGCATTAAGACCATGGTCTTTGTAAAGAATGCTAGTCCGGGGCAGCGCATGAAGGCAACCTTAGAGAACGGGCAAGTATTAGAAGAGCATTTACAACGGATTCCTGACCTACTCAAGCTTGAGTACAATTTTCAGGGTGATGAGACACCAGGACATTTGTTAAACCGCGTTCTACTGGATATTCACATCCGCAGACCTCTGCTTTGCCTCTACCGATCACTAGCCATGCTTGAAGATCAAGAGGAAGAAGGGTACCATACTCTACAACAATTGAGTCTGGGATCGTCATTAGCGATCTTGTCCTACCAGGATTATTTTGATCCCAATGTGGCCGACCCCGATATCTTCGGCTCGAATGTTTATTGGGATCTGTCCCAGGCACTCTGCAAAAATGACCTTCTTTGGGCTGCGCTGGGTGTGTGTGGGCATATGAAGACATCTGGTCAAACACCACACTCAGCCCAGGCCCCATCCAGTAATTACCGCGTTGGCCCTTCGGCCAAACATACCCCGACACATAGCAAGGCTAGCATGGTACGCACTGTCCAAACCACTCTTGATGCGTTGATACGGAGAGTTGCCGACCCTGGGACCAACATCAAGGACATTATCCTGCTTGCAATTGCTCTCCAATCAGTGCGAGCTCCGGGTTCTACCCAAGTGAAAGATTATCGGATGCAAGAGGGGGCGAAGAAGGCCTTCGCGGCTTGTAGACAGCATCTACTTCCCTCCGTGGTAGACGAATTTGCAGCAGGAAACGTTTCTGATGTCGCGCAAGTGGTAAGCTCTACTTGCTCGGTCTGCATTCCTGAAACTTTCTGACGATGTATTTTTAGCTTCATTCAAATCAGGCCCTGTTTTCTAACGGTACAACTGGATTCGAGCCTAATGTCCCATTGCCTGATCTTATAGGACCATCCTCTAGTTTGCTTGAGGAGTTCAACGATTTCCAAGGAAACATCTTTTCCTTCGACGACGGATCATTTGC
The DNA here is from genome assembly GCA_025592935.1 of Aspergillus ostianus. NCBI lineage: Eukaryota > Fungi > Ascomycota > Eurotiomycetes > Eurotiales > Aspergillaceae > Aspergillus > Aspergillus ostianus. The sequence continues at coordinate 17,259 of JANFQY010000397.1, read as the reverse complement.
GTGGAACCTATGAATTTTTTTCTTTTATTTCTACGAGACAACACAAAATCTGCCTAACGGTATGAGTCTCATTCCGCGAATTGCCAATGGCTGTTGTATTGATCTCCGACGAACTACATGTAGCCCTCCGGATCCGAGCCCCGTATCCGAAGTCGCCCGGATCCGAACTGCGCTGGCGGCGACAGCGATGGAAGTCATTCATATGGATGTTATGTTTAAACCCACATGTTCTGCTACCAACACGCCGTTCACAAGATCACTACAAATTCTGGGGAATTTCCCGAACTTTTCACAACTACAATCATCCTCTCAATCTCAACAATCCGCAAACCCAAAGCCAGAGCGGCAACTCTCTTGTGAAATTTGTAGAAACATGTCCTCCACTCAGAACGTCGCTATCATCGGTGCCGGCCTTTCAGGTCTCACTCTAGCCCTCACACTATACAAGCAGTCCATCCGCTGCACTATCTACGAAGCGCGACCCGCGCCCCTCGATGTCGGCGGTGCTATCATGCTCTCACCCAACGCCCTCCGCATCCTCGACATCCTAGGCGTTTACGAGCGTATTCGGCCGCATGGTTACGATTTCGATGAGTTACACTTCCGCTCTGCTAGCAACGAGCCCGTCGATGTCTATGAGTTCGGCAACGCCGAGAAATACGGCTACCGCGGCATGCGCATCTACCGCCACATCCTCATCTCGAAGCTCTCAGCCCTCGCCGAGGAATCCAACATCCCGATTCAATACAACCGGAAATTCTCACACGTCATGTCTGAGTCACCCACTGACGTGACATGGCAATTCGCTGACGGAGCCACTGCAAAAGCGACCTGCCTCGTGGGAGCCGATGGCATCCACTCTCGCGTTCGCAAGTACCTATACCCGGAGCTGAAGCCGAAATTCACAAACATGATGGGCGTGACGGCTGCTGTGCCGATCGCAAACTTGAAGGTTCCCGATGGATACCAATTACCCGTGACGATCATGAGTCCGCAACATGGGGCGTTTGTCATCGCGCCGCAGCAGCAAGACGGGTCGGAGGTGTTGGTCGGGCGGCAGAAGTTTGCGCCAGAGCTAGATCGTGCAGGGTTGACGGCACTCATGAACGACACGAACTGGTGCGTGGACTTCCTGCGTGGAGCAGCGGATGATTTCCCGGAAATCGTACGAAACGCCGTGTCGGATATCTCGCCTGACAAGATCAACCTCTGGCCGTTTTATGTGGTGCCGAAGCTGGAGATGTGGAATTCGGAACACTGTCGAGTGGTTATTATGGGTGATGCGGCACATGCGATTGCGCCAACTTCGGGGCAGGGTGTCAATCAAGCTTTTGAGGATGTGTATACTTACTCCTTGATACTGGGTAAGGCTGGGGAGTCTCAACTCGATAGAGCGTTGCAGGCGTGGCAGCGTGGTCGACAGGAGCGGGTTGATAAGGTCTTAGAACTCAACGCAAAGATTGACAAGCGGAGGATGTCGAAGCAGGAGGATCAGGATACCGTGGAAATGGGTGAGAATTTTGATTTAGAGTGGCTATATGGACCTGATTTTGAGGCGATGGTTGAGGGGTGGCTTCGTAAGGAGGGCTTGGAGTGAACTTTGTCGGATATTTGATGCTAGTTATGCTATTGTGAGCGATTATCGTGTTTCTGTTCATCGAGCACTCCGATTCTACCATACACACTCATATAGTCTCTTATAATCTTGATTTATAAAATTCCAGCTTATTCCACCAAGTAACAAACTCAACCCCTGTTCACTCCCCCTTAATAACAGCCCAATCTCCCTCCACCCAAGTCGAATTTATCTTAAGCGCTTTAATCCTCCACAGCCCCCCATCACCCTCGCGTCTGACAAGATCAACATAGTACAAACTCCCACCCAACAATCTCGGCTGATCTGCCTCCATGCCCTTTCCCTCACGATAGTGCTGTGCAATCGATGACGCAGTCAACGACGCCTCGGTTTCGTTGTCTTCAATCTTAATCCGTATGTTCGAGACGAAGTGCGTGGTATCGAGCTTCGATACCGGGTCGAAGCAGCCGGTGTGGATTTCTGGTAGGCCGGAGAGGACGCGTCCGTTGATCTCCAACGTGGACTCTGGGAGGAAGGCGGAGTCGAATAGAGCGGAGTCTCCTGTGTCGAAGCCTAGGACGCACCGGTAGAGGGCGTCGGCGATTGCGTCGCGGCCGGTTAGGGCCGGGGTGAGGGTAGCGGGGAGGATGGGGATGGTTGTCATTGCGAATGGTTCGACTTTAGAAGAGTAGTTATCGCTGTTTAAACAAGTGACAGATTTATGGATTCAGAACCGCTGAAGACAGAGGTATAAATGTACTTTGTGATGAGTTCACATCTCATTGCGTGGTCCTTAAGGCCGCTTATCTCCGCTGGCGGAGATAGCATAGCGCTATGCCGAGCAATTGCCGCAATAGTAGTTGGATAGAGCATGCAGACACAAAAGGACAATTTATCTGTTGGGAATGGACCCTCGTATATTCAGAACGAAAAAAATGCTTTTCTGCATCCCTTCCTTGGCAGAGCATACCATGTGTAGGCCGTAGACACTCGTTGAAACCCAGAATCACCTCGTATTGATCACTGGACTGACTCTATATCTATGCCGAAAATCGGCCTATAACATCCTGTAGCACCCTAACTGTCTCCTCAATCCTGTTCAGAAATGGCCCACAATGACTACACGCCATCTCCTTGACAATCCACTCCTGCTGACTGGCTGCCATCATACCATATTGCGCGTCCTTCGGCACCGCTCGATCTTCCGTGGTCACAATAAAAGCCAATCGCCCCTTGAAATCCGCATCAGCCCACGCAGGATGTGGCTGCGGAGAAGTAAAGGCGAGATTCGAGTGCGGTTTGATACTAGTTTCGAGGTCCTTGACTAAAGTCAAGTCGACATCCCCAGCAAAATTACCGATCGGGTCATCGGGGATGTTTAAATCGCGCGAAGGCTGTACCTTATTAACATATGCATTCCTCTTTAGATGGAACATCAAAGCAGCTGGCTGTCAGTGTCAGGCATACCTTATCGAGCAAAATCCACGGCGGCAGATTCCCACCCTGCAATCCCGCACAACTCAGTCCTTCGGGAACTACAAAAGCACCGATGAAGATCAAACCGACTATACCGCCGGGTTTGCCATGTTGCGACCGCTGAGACTTGGACAGTCCTGTGGCTGCAGCGGCTCCTGGCATTCCGGCGTAGGAATGCATGAGGGCGACTACGTCTTTGCCTTCATCTTCGACTAAGAACCGTAAAGTCTTGGCGATGGTCTTGGTGTCTGTTTCGCAGTCGGCGACGGACGGATCGGTGGGGCTCAGAGACGGATAGCCGACATGGTGTACAGGGAATCCGGCAGAGGTGAGAGCGTCGGAAAAGGGTTGGTAGAACGACGGAGTGATCCAAGCTCCGGGGACTAAAACGATTGTCGTCATGGCGTTGAGTTGTATGAGAACGGTGTATCAATTTGGGTGATCTGGAATGGGCTCATCAATTGGTTTTGTATCTTCGCGAATTGAGCGAATCCAACATGACAAAATAATGATTGGCTTGCAGGCAATCAAGATCATAAGGCTGTGCCATTACAGACTAGAAGCACAGCCTCCCTTTCTTTCCGATAGCCTTGAACGTGGGGGCTGTTTTCCGGCGCTAGAATTAATTAACACCCATTAATCAATTTCGTCATGTCTCATATCCTTTATCTTCTTTTGTACTCTCTATATATCGCCGAGAGCTCTCCTCGAATAACCATTGAACATTCCCCCCGGTCATGGCACTCGTCTCGACAGACACGTATCCCCTAGTCTTTGCTGCTTCCTCGCCAGCGGGCGCGCTGACCTCACGTCCATCTTCTTGGTCCATCCTATTTCCCACTAGGAAAACTATCAGTTGGATTTCAACTTAGCCTGCTCGACTTGACCTTGGATCATCCGCAAGGTTTGCTTGTTCGCCTAATGATATGTTCTGCGCTCACCTTTTAGAGAAGCCAGCAGTAGATCAATTGGGGGGTTTACTAGAACAACCAAGTACATTGCAACTGTCTCCAGATCAGAGAAGTCAAATTGATCCTTCTGAAACTGTGAAATCAACGATGTCTTCCCCACTGTGAATTGGTTAGTCACGACGAGACCTTTTTGGGCGAGGTTTCTACTTTTTGCGAGGCCTATAAAAAGTACCCTTGTGAGCCAATTAGTAGGTGTACAAACCTAAGAAATCAGAGTAACGTACGTAATGAGCGGCGGCTTTTCGACATCCTTAGGTCTTTCTTGAGAGACCGACGAGCCCCTGGTATACTCGAATAAAATATTGCATGACTCTTGACAGAGGTTTGTCTTCAGGGGATCGCGACCTCGGGTTAATACGAAGACATCGTCCAGTCCCGCTGCCAAGGCTCCAACAGGGGAGTGAGTACTACCCTGTATAATCGAATTAGGTCACTATGGTATATTTGGGTACAAGTTGTACATAGAGTTGCTCGAATGAGGGGCATTGCGAAAGGTCGTTTCTACATTATATGAATTAGCAGGATCAATTATCAATATTTATCTGACATCATTCATCAATTCCTCGATGGTCTAACGGTCATGATTTCCGCTTGTCATTCAATAGAGAACGAGCGCGGGAGACCTGGGTTCGACTCCCAGTCGGGGAGATTCTTTTTTGACTTTTTGTTTCCAGGTTCTATGCACCTTGCGTACCTCTAAAATGAACGAAGTTGCGAAGATAGTATATGGATGGCTGCTTGTATTATATGATCACTGCAATGCATGAATTTGTTTACGGGAGGGGGTGATTAATTTTTATTTGTTATACCACTTCCGTAGGCTATGCTGCTTGTCGCTACTATTATGTACGGTGTACTATGCGACCATATGCGCACTTGTAAGACCAGGGCTCAAATTCAAGCCCAGTAAGATGTGCAAAAACGACGATATGCTTCAGGCACCATCGATCATTTATGACGTCACACTGACCTTGTTCCCCTTGATTGGCTTTATGCAGGACGAGCCAGGGTTGGCCACCAAAGCTTAGCCTGACACTTTCATACTTCACCTTGCGATCAACCTCTTCAGCCTTACAACTCTTAATGTTGAAGTCATTTCCGATACCCCCATGGCTCCTTTACGGTTAGTGTTCAGCAATTGATCATCTTCTTGGCATTTTCTCATCATTTACTCCAGGCATCATCATCATACCAATGCTTGGTCATACCACCAAGCCGCAGCAGCTTCATTTCTCAAGACGTTTCTCCGCACTTTCACGGCCCTGCGTATCAAATGGCCAATATCACTTAAGCCACATCATGAATCCGCCCGGTTCGTGATCATAGATCCCGGGCCCAAAGATCTCTACACGGGCGTCGCAACAGACGCGGACATTCAACCCGCCCAAATCGGAGCCACGTGGTATCCCGAACCCTACAACACACCTCTGGCTTCTTCGTCTTCTTCATCTACTCCTACCTCTCAACCCTCCTCGCTCGACGAAGACCCAAAACACAAACACATCATCCTCCACTATCACGGAGGATCCTACATCCTCGGCGACGGCCGCACCTCATCATGCGGTTTCCTCGCCAAAACCTTCCTCGAAAGCACGCCCGCCTCACACGTCCTCTGCCCACAGTACCGACTCGCCACGCACCAGGGCGGCCGATTCCCCGCGCAGCTCCAAGACGCAATCACCTCGTACGTGTATCTGATTCGGGACTTGCAGATCCCTGCGTCCCGGATTGTGCTGAGTGGTGATAGTTCGGGCGCGCATCTCGCGTTGGCGTTGTTGCGGTATATTCTCGACCATGGGTCCGAGTTCGCGTCGAGAGATAAAGATCAGCATAAGGGCAGTGGCAGTGACACTCGGCTATGCATTGATATTCCCACACCGAAATGCATGTGGGCTTGGTCGCCTTGGTGCGATGTCCCTGCGGCTGTGGATACGCGGGCATGGACGCGAAGTGAGAATTACAAGACGGAATATATCCCCGGTTCATTCCCTGCGTGGGGAGCGAGACGGTTTCTTGGGCATTTGGGGATTAGCGAGGAGAGGGAGAGGTATTTGGCGCCGTTGAAGTGGCCGTTTCGCGTCCCTTGTCCGGTGCTCGTGGGGACTGGGAATCGGGAGGTTTTGTATGGTGAACATGAACGGTTAGTGGAGGTGTTGGGGGAACAAAGAGATGGGGATGGGGATTGGCCAGTTGAGATCGTGGTGACGGATAAAGTGCCGCATGATGTTTTTATGATTGGCTGGATTATGGATTTTAAGGAAGAGGCCAGGGATTGTGCGAGGAGGGCAGGGGAGTTTGTTGATAGGATAGAAAGTAATGGCTAGGGTTCACTATAGGAGCTTGGAGTATTTTTGTTTTCTGTTTCCTCTATTGTGGTTTTGTTGATTTGAGCGTTAGATATGATATGGTGATCAGTCTGGTCTTTAGTTTATTATGTACATAGTTCTCATGTCTATCGTGATCGCGATGAGCAATCTCTAGATCTAACTTTCCTGCCAATTGCCGGCCCATATTCTACCAGCGCATGAACAGGTCTTCCTTGGACCCTGATCAAGATCCAGAAGTCTCTAGTCTATGAGCCATGCTCGACATGCCATTCTCCGAGCCCTCCATTTCGCCCTAGTTCTGCGGCTTGGCCATAGGCTCGATCTTCCGAATAATCTTCGCCGGATTCCCCGCCACGACATGAAACGGCGGCACATCCTACATCCAGAATTAGCCATCACACTCCCAACCTCAACCGGATCAAACAACAGAACTCCAGAAGAAAAGGGAAACCAAACCTTAGTAACCACACTCCCCGCCCCAACAGTGGATCCCTCCCCAATCGTCACTCCCGGCAAAATCGTCACATTGCCCGCAATCCAACAATCCTCGCCAACAGTAATCGGTTTCCCTGACTCCGGTCCATTCGTCCCGTTCCGCAAATAGGGGTCCGTCGGATGCGTACCGCTATAGAACGAGACGTTCGGGCCGACGAGCGTTCGCGAGCCAATGGATACCAGACACGTGTCTACGAACGTGCAGTTGAAGTTGATGAATACGTTGCTGCCGACTTTGACGTTCGTGCCGTAGTCCATGGCCATGGGACGTTCGATCCATGGGTAGGCGTGGAGGGTGGCGTCTTCGGATTCTTCGGAGGGGTTGGATGAGGTGGGTTCGGGGAGAGGCGTTGGGTCGTTGGTTATTCTGGTTGATTTATCTGTATGAGTGCGCCTGGTGGTGCCGGATAGGGGGGTATGCATACTCTCTCCAGAACTCCGCCATCTGTCGACGACTTAGCTCGCCAGAGTTGTTAAGGCGACTGATAATCCTGGCGCATCGCTTTCGCGCGACTACGAGATCAGGCGAGAAAGCGTAATAGAGCTCGCCGCGCTGCATGCGCGCGAGGTTCTCTTTCTCGTCGACGTTGGTGATCATGGTTTGTTTTTACGTGGGCGTGGTTCGGATTGGGCTGTGGCGGGGGACGGGCCGGGATATAAAGGGATTGAAATAGGTGTGTAGGAGGAAGAGCTATGATTTGCGACCACGGTAGCCTGGTGTTGATTTTATACTGGGAAATTCAGGGAGTTGGGAATGGTCATTGATGTTAACAACATGGAATTGGAGAAAGAGGCTAGCCAGATTGAGTGAGATAATAACCGCGGTGGGTTCGGACTTCAGAGGTGCTCCAATCATGGTAGAATGAATTTTCCTGACTGTGAATCTGAGGTACCTACGCTGCACAGAACTGCAGTGAATGCGGAACAGTCAACAGGAGTGGAGCTCGGCTGGTGCATGCCAAGCACGGGAAGCCGATATCCACACCAAAAACACAACACAAAGACCACCCACCACAGAGAAAAAAACACACTTTCTGATCATGACAGAGCAAGCAAGATACACATAATCGAAAGGCAAAAAAGATGGAAGGATGGAGAGGCGGGGAATCGAACCCCGGACCTTTCCCATGCTAAGGGAACGTTATACCACTAAACCACATCCCCGATATATATATCAGAATATATACCGTCCGTGACCGACGCAGGGGTCGAACCTGCAATCTCTTGATTCGTAGTCAAGCGCCTTGCCATTGGGCCAGCCGGCCTGGTTGTTGAATGCCTGCTAAAACTTTAATATTATATTCCTAGACATATGCTCATTGTTAACTCCGACTGTGTTTACCCTTTACACAGTGGTAGTGTTACTGTGTTAGGATTATTTGTGTTATTTGTTGACTACGATGGAGGAATAGTGCTGACAATACGTATATCCTATACACTTGAACTCAGTTATGATTCAATCCATGTGTTGCTCAAAATTATGTGCATTCACTATCTCAACACTAGATATATATATCGCCCCTATAGATCCCATCACACCATCAAGTCCCGTTAGCAGGCTGCTTATACACCTCCCCATCGATCGTCGTAGTCAACGTTCCATTCGCTTCGAAAATATTAACCATCGCATCGATCGTCAATTGAAACCCACCCGGTCCGGTCTTCTTGCTGGCCGTCACTGCACCAGTCTGGTTGAGATCCGAGTACCAGTCCAAAACATTCAACCAGGGGTTATCAGCCGACGGGATCCTCGTCGTCACGGACTCGCTGCCGTGGATGAAATGCTCACCATCGTCGGAGTAGTTACTGTACTTGACCTTAACCGTCTGGACAATCCCAGACGACCCCGCGATAAGCGATACCTTGGCGGATCCGCTGGAGCTACCGTGCAAGGTGTAGTTGCCGGCTGGGACTGCGTAGAGCTCAGGGAGATCGCTACCAGGAGGGAAGGGCGTGGCCCAGGGGATCTCGTCGGGGACTTTGTAAATCGGGGCTGGTTTGGTGGGTTCGCGATCTGTCCGGGTGGCGAGCATGAGTCGATACCGACGACTGCCCTGGGCTGTGGACTCCGGACAGACGAGCGGGTTATCGCCGCCACAGGAGGGTGAAGTCACCAGGGCTTGCCAGTAGACGATTTTGGTCCCGTCGGGGGAGAAGGCCGGGTCAGCGCGACCGTTCCAGTTGGGGTCGTTAACGGCGCCGTTGCTGCCGTCTCCGTCTTCGTTGACTTGTTGGCCGAAGTAGTCGTCCCGGTCGCCGTAGCGGTCGATCAGGATGGGTTGGAAGAATCGACGGGGGCCGTTGTTGCGCGTCGACGAGGCGGCAGTGACGGCGACGATGTCAATCAGAGGTGGAACGTAGCGCATGCCGGACATCCACATCTGTCGGTCGGTGCCGCGAGTGTCCATGGCGACGAGCCAATCGTTGTCGTGTGAGAAGGCCACCGGATCGGTGTATTCGGGATGGCTGGTCAGACGGCGGATGGCGCCGGTGGTGACGTGAATGGCGAAGACGTCGATGTTGTTCGCCTCTCGGGGAGAGCCGATGCAGAGGATCTCGTCGCCGCTTCCGCTGAAGCCGCGCAGCTCGCCGGGATAAATGGCGTCGTCGTGGATGACCAGTTCGTTGCCGTCGGCCATGATAGGTGCCGTGCTGCTCTCTTGGTAGAGAATGTTCACGTCGACGAGGTCGTATCGAGGAACAGACGGGTCTCCAGAAGTGGGCTTGGAGTTGAACTCGAGACGTCCGAAGTACGTGAATTGACCACCCGCTGTGAACGAGCTCCAGCCCATGTGTTCGTCATCGGGATGCATGCGCATTTCTCGCGGACTTCCTCCCTTCCCGGACCCATCGGCCGAAGTGGGCCAATAGATGGGATAGATGTGAGTCGTGTTCGGAGTGCAGGTATCACTCCAGAGGGAGGCCGTACCGCAGTCGAGGATATTATGGCCCCAAAGAGCCTGCTTGCCATTGCGAGCAGCATGGGGGTAGTCTCGCTGAGGGTCAAGCGACTGAGCGTTCTTCTCAGGAACGCCGCAGCTAAGACACTTCCATGCATCCCCGTTCGCGAATTTCTTTGCGTCGGCTTTGACGAGGATCAGCTGCTCACCGGAGTAGATGCTGGCAGGATCCGGAGCTGCCGGTGCGCCGATGAAATCGACATTGACGAGCACATGCTTGCCGTCCGGGGTGAAGTCTCCAGATTGGAATTCGTCGGATGTTTGGCCGATACAACCAGTCCCACGAGGATTAATCTTCTCAGTACATGCTCCTTCTCTACTGTTCGGTGCGACTGGAGGCAAAGGCAATTCAACAATATCAAAAGATTCCGGAGATGGAGGAGAAGGAAGGGCTGCGGCCCCGGTGGCAACTAGTAGAAGAGACGAGGTCCAGCGCATCTTGACAGAGCACCTTATTAAATATGGCCTGGCTAACAAAGGCATTCATAACGAAAGAAGGCATTATTTAAGAAGTTTTCCTTTCTCATGTGATTCTCGGATCTTCAGGGACAAGTTCGTGTCTGGACGTATTACCTCGAAAACCATTCCGGAAAGGGAATGGAACACGGTCCACATGGCCCCATGGGGGAGCTGGATCGAGATATGCCGAGTCCCGACCTGAATTATCAATAGAACAATACCCTGATGACAATGATATGCAAACTAAGTGGAATTTATAACGAACGGGAGATAAAGATGATCATTGTTCTCGACTCTGGCGAGTCCAATCTGCCTGAATTGAGCGGGGCCATTGATCACCGAGGCGCAGTACTCGGCTATACATTCACTCACCCACAATCTTCCTTCCAGTAAAATATCTACTTACAGATAATGTTCAGGTCCAACTTGTCAATTTACCCATTGTCGGCTCAATGCAGGTATGAGTATGACACGACACTTTTTGCCAAGTGCTCGGCCCAGTGATGGGCCTCATCTCGAAAGGTCGAGACCCTGACTGTTTCGAATCATATTGGAGGTAGTGTCGTAGAGATCACTGTTATCGTTCTCGCCCAGCATGCGACCGTCATACCCTCTAATACCCAACTTTCTCGATCGGGAGATGAACAAACTCCGTACGACGGTGTCTAATTGACCGAGATTGATGACGTCATCTGCACTGGGGGATTATGCGGGCCTCATAAAACAATTATGTACATAAGTGCACAGACCCTATCAATACAAGCGAATATTTACGGAAAAGAGCACAGGACTGATTGACTCTGGGTTAAAGCAAAATAACAAAAACAACAGTATAAAGCAAGAGCAGAAAACGAACAGAGTAAAATAAAGTAATCAAGAATAGCAAGGTAAGCAAAAACAGGGAACCAATGACTCAGACATCCTCCCAGACCCTTAGGATATTAATGGATTTCAGCAGGTATCGGCGAATTCGGTTCTGCAGCCCACTGTGTGAAGGTTGACAAGAAAAGCCTCTTAGCAGCAGCTCAAAATTAATGGTCGAAAAGTATGAACATTGGGCGCGTTATCGGCAAGAATAGGTATTTTTTCATCTTCACCGACGTCTTGGGGGCCTGTTGGGCCTTCCATCCCTCCGGGAATTCAACATAGATTCATGGCCTTCATTTTGGATTCGAACTTGCTGGACGTATCTTGGACTTCTGCGATGCTGATCGACGCCAGAGTCGTCAGAAGAGGACTGCTCCCGCTCAGGATGGAATTGTGCCTCAAACCCAGGCCCAGAACGATGACGTTGTACGCCGCGTAATAAAGCCGCTGTTTGTCTCCCTGAAGTTGGGCCTACGGTATGGAGTGCATGCTGCGATCGGCCAACGGCTTCTGGCGCTCGAGGCGGCCGAAGTTGCGCTCTGCCGTGATAAACAGTCTCATACCAGTCGTGTTCTGGACGCTCCGGGAAGCAATGGGCCCGATTAAGTTCGCTTGATGGAATTCTTTGTTGAAGTACCATCCCTCCCCTACCGTCATGTTGTCCCGCCCTTTGCGCGCAATGATCCGCATATCTTTCACTGGTTGTCCAGTAAGATGCCTGCGTTCTGTGATGAAAATCACCAGGACTTTCCGTTGCAATATGTTCTGCAGCTCCAGTGCGAATGTAATCTGCACCTCTTGTCCATGTAGTACCTCGGTAGAGAGTGCGAGAAGGGCTTCAGTTCATAAAGTCGGCTTAGTTGAGATCCAAGGCATGGCAAGAGGTGCAAGGGTTGAAGAAGAGAAGCTTACGAACTATTTGCCACGGCAGGCCGTCCCGGGCCAGCTTCATGATAATCGACAGGGCCCGTACGACGAGAAATGGCAGTATCTGAGTTCCGATTTGAATACCAATCGTCAGGAGGACTGCTTGAGCCCCGGTGATCCCGACTGGGATAATAGCTGGGTGATGGAAAATGTATACTTAGTCTCCTTATATTATATCAAACGTTCAAAATGTGTCTTACTGCATATCTTCGACTATGCCTGCTGGAACTCTGGGCACAGGCCGGTCACGACGCATGGTGTAGGCGTCGAAAGAGTCTTTCTAGTTTAATGAAAATAGTTTTCAGGAGGAGACCTCAACGAATCTGTAGCTTTGGAATGGAAGAAGGCTTCGAACGATGTGATAGGAATGACATTGCAAGACCTGAAAATCGCCAGTTGCAAGCCCTTTATAACTACATTGGAGGATAGAACAGTAAATCAAAGCTTCTGGAGTTAAACACAGCGGAAATCTAAATTTGGCTTCGTTTAACACCAGAAAGCTCTGCGAGTCGCCCTTTATGCACATCAGGGACTAGTCGTTTCAGCATATCCCTAGGCAAGGGATATAAGAGGCTGAGAAGCTCTTACGTATGAGCGCCTATGTAAAGCGACAAGGCTGAAACTAAATGTGAATGAGGATAGCCGCTCGCAAAGTATTTCTCCCCTTATGGGACCTGGTATCGGTTATAGGGCTCTACCATTGGAGTTTCTTGATTGAAGAGTCCAAGCTGAACAAGCGCCGAAGGTTCTTTAGAAAGCTAAGCGAGGAATGTCAAAGAGATAGGTTTTTCTCGCATAAGGCTCCAAAATGAGATCCGCCATAGCAGCCTGCCAAGCAACTGCTCGAAAGTGAAGAGAAGCTATAGGCCAGACAGAAAGTCTCATGGTAGTGTGGCTAAATTGTTGGTGTAGCTACTACCGGTAGATCTAGCAAATTAAAACAATGGCTACTAATTCTCTGCCGAATTTATACAGCAACATGTGATATGAAGCTTGATCCGTACGAGTTCAGAATACCGCATTCGGTCTAACTATTGGAATATATAATGATAGCATAATCATCGTACCTAGAGCTTAAGGCTGTTGTGAGTCTAGAACATGACCGGCTGGCCTCTGTGTGTTGTAGACGCTCAGCATTGAAAAAAAAAGAGCATGACTGATGTCTATAATTAGGTAGTATCCGTGGCAGGCGCTTAGGAAGAGTCGTTGTCCGTCGACCCGCACCACTGGGTCTGTGCGTTCTGGGCGCCTATTTACCTATTTTTAGGTAGCCGCCTGGAAGATCAATGGTTACCCCGCACATAAGTACCTCGCGTTCATCGCTTTTTCCACACCTCATTCCTGCCCTCCCTATTACCAAACCGTCTCATATTTCAAGTCCCCTACTCACATTTTGTCTATTCATTTCTTTGTTTCAATATGAAACCTATTTACAGAACTGATGATTATGACGATCGTCCAGATATCAAAAATTCCGAGGAGATCGAAGCCATTCCGTTCACCTGGACCCCTGAGCTCGCGAGGCTTACCATTGCCCGTGGCCTAATACATCCGTTTCTGGGGCCCTTAGAGCCCGCCGACCAGTTCCCGTATTACATCTATCGATCGGACTGGGCTCTCCCTGATCCTGCGGATGCGCGTGAGTGCCTGAAATGGGTTGGTCTTTCCGACGAAAAAATCACTCAGGTGGAACAAAAGTTTGATGAGCTGCATCCGGATTTCCGCGGACCTGCCTGTGGATATGACGAGAAGTACACCTCTGGGGGGACACCCAGAGGGCATAATTACATCAGGTTCCCGCGTGTCGAAAAAATGGTGAAAGTGTTCTACGGCATGGTGGATCAATGGACTTCTGACTACGAGTATACTCATGGTAAGTCTTTCAATATTATGGGCTCGGCGACTGTTGACTAACCTAGTAAGAGGGTTACATTAAAAAAGCTATCCAGCAAGGTTTACGGCCAGAATTCGCTGTGTTCTCTGGAATGCACAAGGACGATCCCCGCTGTGTCGACGACCCGTTGCTCTTTGAAAGAGACTGGTTTGACACAGCTGCCTCATCAATCGTCATCGACACAGTTAGATCATATTGGAGTAAACTCAGCAAGTTCCTCTTGTGTAAACTATTCGACGAGGGAAAAGCATGGAAAGACGATGATCACTCAAGCGAATGGTTAGTCCACGAGGGAGAAAGTATGGATCAGGCCAAAGAGCGGGTGAATAATCTAGATCGACAATTGCTATATGAGAGAGCTTACAAGGAGGAGAGAGAAAAGATCAAGCGGGAGTCGGAGGAATATCGTAGGAGGATTGAGCAAGAAGTCGCTGAGGCTGAAGCGGAGTACAGGGCGTCCAGAGGGGAGTAGTCAGACATTGGGATGACAGGTTGTGACATAATTTGAAGGAGTGTATCTCTCGGCGGATACAAGGCTGACCCGAATGATGAAATGTACTGACCCTGTTTACCTTCCCCGTTTTCTCTTGTTCTTTTCTCGCGCTTGTGTTTCTAGTTCCAAGTTTAGATCATCGAAACCTTCATGCTCCACATGTTTCTAGTTTCTTTCCTTCTTTCTTTCTTTCTTTCTTTCTTTTTTTTTTTTTTTTTTTTGCATATTAGAACAGTAAAATAGTGAAAAAAAGTATGTAATCAGAAACATAACATAATGAAAGACACACAACGGCATATGAATGTTGACACCTGCTTGCTTCATTTTCATATTTGTCCTCATACCACTCCGACACCATCACTAACCCCTGACATGACATACTAAAACGGACCAGACATTAGAAATGTGATTAATCCCATTATATTCATATTCATACGAGATGCCGTAAATCTTAAATAGCCTTACTATATCACCCATGACAATGAGTTATTCACATGCAGCAATAACAACTATGATGGGCTGAGGTGCGACTTGACAGGTTCAGTACATACACGTCCGCCAGCACATGAAACAAATCAAACTCTTGGTTCAACTAACTTACTCGCTAATTCATGTCACTATTGGTATTTTCACCAACCAAGATAATGACTCTTCTCGGGCATATCACCGTAGCTGGTTCTTCATCAGATCAAACACGTTGATACACGCACCAATCTTTCGATGGGATCAGTTCATCTGACCCACCGTTACAAGGGATTTAATTCTATATATGTGCACAGGCTTAACGGGGTCGGTTTATGAGGCTGACAGTCCCAACATGTGGGCCAGGCAGTAGTTTATCCGTGGGAGGAATAGTGCAATCCTTTCCTCGTTAGGCTTCAGGCGATTTAGATTCATTTGTCCAACCCCTCCAACCCCGGTACCTACTTGTCGCCTTGTCCATTCTAAATTCTCCTTTCCCTTGCCCGTTGATTCCCACCAGCAGCAATCATGACAACTACCATTACCACTCCCACTACCATCGTCCTCGTCCACGGCGTCTAGCACCAACCATCTTCTTACACTCCATTCATCACCGCTCTCCGCCGCCTCGGCCACGAAATCCACGTCCCCCGCCTTCTTTCGATAAACGGCGCTCAGCCGCCAAATGTCGGTCTCGAAGAAGACAGCGATCTAATCCGCACGTACGTCGAGAATCTCGTCTCTGCCGGCCGCGAAAATTTGGTCCTACTTCACTCCTACTGCAGCCAAACAAGGACTAACGCCCTATCCAACGGGCTCGGGGTCACCGCCCATCGCGCGCAGGGCTTCCCTAGCGGCATCGTTCAACTCGTCTACATCACCGGCTTCGCTCTCACTGAAGGAGTCTCTATGCTTGACGTCGTCGTTTTGCAGTCACGGCCACCTGATGGGTTTGGCCTTTGACTTCACCGAAGACACAAACTGTATTTCCCAAGACCCCAAGAACCTCATAGTCGGACCATCTCAGAAATCTAACAAAGAAACCGACGCCTACATTGCCACCTTCCAGCGGTGAAATGGGAACGGGTTTAACACCAAGTTGCAGAATGTCGCCTGGCGGCCGGAGAACGGCGGCATTCCGCAGATCGGATATTTCTACTCATCCCAAGACATGACGGTGCCCTTTGGATTACCAGAAGGGATTTGTCAAGACGATGCAGGATGCTGGATGTAAGGTGCGTACCTGGGAGTTGGATACGGGCCATTGTCCCTTGTTCACTAAGTGTGAGGAGATCGTGCAAATCGCCCACAATTTAGCAATTGGAAAGTAATTATTATTTCTTGACTTTATCTTATACTCGATACTTGCCCTCATATCTCTGTTCTACCTTTTTCTACCTTAGGATACAGTAGATAGATGCCCAATTAGAGAGGGGACGCGAAGTACTTCCTCTCCAAATTCGGTCCAATTACTCAATCCCAGTTGTACAAGCGAGCTCGTAAGGATTACTGGACGCGGATTTCTCTTTCCCATGTGGTCTCTTTCTCTCTGTTTCCCTTTTTCTTGACTTTTTCTTTTCCTTCTTTTTTTTTTTATTCAAAAGTTAGGTCCTCAGAGGCTGACAAGCTTTATCTCTGAACATTAGAAATAGAGGCACCCCTTGTCTCGATTATGATTTGGACGGCTTAGTCGTTAACTGCAGGAGGACATTAAGAAATACAAGGACTTTACTATTTACTGAAACTCAAGAATGATATCCTACGAAGGTAGGCAGTGTTGCTAACGTAAAATTGAATATTGGTTCAACAGCATGTTCCTTCAAATATCTGATTTTCTCGATCGAGTATTTCTCAAGGTAACAAACTAATGGTTCCAACAGCAGACTGACAACCCCTCTTTCTTTGCATCGTTCGCTTCCTAGGAAACTGATTGACCCTCGAACATAGTTGACCTTCAAGGACCAATGCTCGGGGTTAGTCCTGATGTCCCAATCCAGGCCGAAACAGTCCGGGGGATTCAGAATGCGCTATCCGTAACCATAATCCTTCCCGTCCTTGTAAAATAGTTTAAGATAGACCTCATCACCGTTATGCACGTATGGAGAATGGTTTCCAACACCCGGATAGAGCAGTTGGAACGTCGTGGCGTTTTCAAGCTTACCAGCCCAGACAATGCCGGTGTCAATGAAGCCTCGTAGGATGGAGCTTGTTACCAACCAGGTGCTCTGCCCGTCGCCGGTGTTGGTCTTGTTGTAAATGCGGTAGGGGTGGTTATATTTGAGCTGCATGACAGAACCGGTTGATTAACAAAAAACTGAAAAAATAATAATAATAATAATAATAATAATAATA
>JANFQY010000396.1:0-21352 GCA_025592935.1 Aspergillus ostianus | reverse complement strand
TTATAAATATTTTTAATATAATAAATTAGTTTATTAGCTATCTTTATCTCAAAATATAAAATATATAATACATATTTAGATAGGTTAGGTTTAATATAAAGATAGAAATTATTATTTATAAAGAAAAAAGTTATATTAATTAATTTAAAGATATAATTATTAGCTGTAAGTTATATATTTGAAAAAAAAAATTAATTTAGTTATTTTATATAAAATTAATATAAGCGTAAAAATAGTTCTTAAGACTCTTTATAATTATTTTAAACTAGTTATTAGTTTTAGAATAATATATAATCAATATCTTACCTTTAATTATATACTGCGTGTAATAATACTTTTAAAAATAACTTATAAAAGCGTTACCGCAGTTAGAAATAATTAAATATAAAAAACTATATTTAAAGAAGATATACTAATATATAATTTCTATAAGCTTATCTATTTTCTTTATAGCTAATAATTTAAATATTTTAATTTTAGTTAATTAATTAATTATAATAAGAATATTATAAAATTTCTGTCTGTAATAACTGTAAAATAATAAATTCTTAGTTAAATTTATAAAGAGATTAAGTCATTTATTTTATAATATTAAAAAATATAAAGTAATTTTTATATTTGTATTATGCGAGTTTTCGTGTATTTATATATAATATAGAAGTTTGTATACTAATAAATATTCTTTTTTAAATAAAACTAGTAATAATAGTAAATAATTATTTAATATATATTTTTAGATTTTAAATAGTCTAATAACTAATTACAATATATGATCTAAAAGATTTAATAGTAAAGTAATTAATAATTAAAAATATATAATTGCTTGCTAATTTATATATAATAATATTAAATAGTAAGATTAGTTATAGAGAATTAAATCTCATATTTAAATATAATTAAAAATAATTTTTCTTTATTTTTATTTTTAGCTTTTATAATCGCTTATATTATTTTATTGTTTTTATAGACTTTCTCAATAAAGATCTTTAAAAATATCTGTCACATGAAATTGTCACGTGGTGTCAAGTGATTAAGGGTTATATAATTTAAGTGTTTTAGGCAAAAAGAAGTAAAGAAATTGATAAAGAATAAATACATTCCTATTAAGAAGAAATAGGTTAAATTAATCTGTATTGAAAAGCCAGGATTTCGAGATAATTTAATCTTTTATTTATAGACAATTTTCAATGCATAAAATAATGACTAAATAGTAAAAATTAATGTATTTAGATTTTGCAAATCTACACTAAACCTATTTTAGCCTAAGATGATACTATTTTCAATATAAGATAGCTCTAGAACGATCGAATATAACTAATTAATTTAAATAATTAATAAAATAGCGCTTAATTATATAATTATATACTAAAAAAGTAGAATAGGACTGGGACTGGCAAATATAACTTTTATAAGATCTGATTTATAATTTTTAATAAAGCTAAGCCAAATACAGCAGAAGCTAATTATTTCAAAATAAAATAGATAATTTTAAATAAACAATATTAGTTCGAAGTGCTCAGAAGCTCGCAAAAAAGCATAAAAACACGTTTTTATAAAATGAATGGCTCGGAAAGCGGCGGCCGAACTACAGCAAGTCTAGCTATTTTAGATAAGCAATAATAAGAAGTAATAAATTAATTAATATATTCTTTTAATTTTAATTAATTAAATAAATCGTTTAAAGTTACATGTTTTGAGTCTTTTTTATCTTTTAAAAATAAAAGTTTTTTATATTTAATTACTTGATAAATTTTATATAATTTTATTTTAAACAATGCTTAGTTAGTCTATCAGCAATTATATAATTAATAAAGATTTATTAAACCTTAATAGTATCTATTTGAATTTGCTATTTAAGCTAATATTAACTAATATTTATATATTTAAGTTTAATTTTACATACTAAATTAAATTTAGTAAAAAAATCAATAATTTACCAATTATTCCATTTAATAACTAATCTTTGTTCATCAAAGCTAAATCTTATAGTATTAAATAATCGGATCTACTATAAAAGGTGTCTACTTATTAAGATTAGAACTAGAAATTTTATTTTGTAATAAATAAAATAACAATTCTCTATTACTTAGCTAATTAATTAATAGATCTATTAGATAAATAATATATAAAACTTTTATTTAACTATTTACTAAATAAATCAGCAAAAATAATATTATTTATAATATAAAAAGCTAATATTAAAATAAAATTGTCTGGGATTAAGTTAAGCTTTTTTAGTATATATTTAGAGTATTTAATTGCGTAAAAGTAGGTTTTATATATAAATGAGATTAGATAATTAGCTATATTTATATAAATTAATTGAGACTTAGTTATAAATTTAGTAAGAATTTAGTAACTTTTTATAATAGAAATAGCAGCTTATAAAT
This sequence comes from Aspergillus ostianus, assembly GCA_025592935.1. Classification (NCBI taxonomy): domain Eukaryota; kingdom Fungi; phylum Ascomycota; class Eurotiomycetes; order Eurotiales; family Aspergillaceae; genus Aspergillus; species Aspergillus ostianus. The sequence goes on along the minus strand of JANFQY010000396.1, from coordinate 18,962 downwards.
ATTATTATATTTATTAAAATTAATATTAGAAGACTTAACTACTATATCTGGAAAAAGATAAAGATTAGCATATAAACTTAATTTCTTATAATTATATCATTATTCTATATAATCTAATTATCTTGATTAGGATTTAAAATTTAAAAAACCCTATTAAAATTAGTTGTTTTAGAAAGATCTGTAGCATTAACTAATTTAGTAGCTTAATTGGAAATAATTAATTTAATTTTTTTAATTTTTAAGCTTTTTAATTAGTCAGAATCAAAATGAATGAAAATACTCTATTAGATATATTAACTAAAGTTAGTCTAAAATATATATTAATTTAGTAAATATATATTAAATTAATTAGTTAATTTTATTAAAAATAAGTAATTCTAATTAATTATTTTTAATTTAATTTAGCTTAAAGAGCTTATTTGAATCTCAATTATCTAAATAGATCTTAATCTTATTAAAAATATAATTATATACTAAAATAACTTTTTTTAACTTAATAATTATATTCTTCATATATTATAAGCAATATAGCCGACTAAATAGCTAATTAGAACTTATAATTATAGCTTATTAAGCTATAAAAATATAAAGAATTCACGTATAGGCTCGGCAGTTATATTATTTTAGGTTAATAAGATCTAAAAATCAGATTATATATAAAAATAAATTATCAAAATATTTAAATAAAGTTTTATATAGAGTCTTTCAGTTTAATAATTAAATTAAAGTTACATTTAATAAATAAATAATAGCGTGGAGTGCCTTAGACTATAAAATGTGAAAATTTCAGATTTTATAAATAAAATATTTATTTTAATAAAATTAGTGTTTTAGATTGTTTAAAAAAATTATTTTATTTAAATTAGTTAAATAAAGATATATTGAAAATGATTTCTTTTAATTAGCTAAATTTATAGAAATTAGCTAAATTCCAGTTCAAATCCGAATAAAATTACTTTAGAGTTATATAATATTAAGTTTTAATAAGCAAGATTATTTAAATAAGCAATTTAATTATATAATTCTTTATTAAAATAGCTATAGCTATATAGAATTTCGTACAAAAATAATATATATAACTAATATATTATTTTAAAGTTATTCTTTGCTTTATATAAATCAGATTTTAATAAATTAATTTAAAAGATTTCTAATCTAACCAGATTAAGATTCGCAAAATTTATTGTTTTAAATTAATTTTATAGTAGATCTAATATATTTTATTATAATTAGTTAATTATTTACTTATTTTAGCTTTATTAACTGCTGTTTTAAAATAGTTCAGAACTTTTTAGCTAAAATACTCTAATTATAAATACTAGAGATCTTTTAGGGCTTTAACAATAATTAACTAATTAGACTAATACGTAAAATAATTGTCTCTATTAGATATAATATTAAATAAAAGTAATTTTAAGCTTAAATATTTTAAGCTTATTTGATTAACTATCTCTCGCTAAAGATTCTACTAAATAACTTTAAAATTAATTAAAAAGCTATATTTTCTCTATATTAAAACTAGCTCTTCTTTAATCAATTATTTAATTAGGTTTAGATTGTTTAAATCTTTTAATTTATTAATAAAATTCCGTTACACTTATGAATGCCGCAAAATAGGCTTTTTATTTTATTTTTAAAATAATATATTACATAAATTAAAATGGATCTTTGTAAAACAGACTCTCTAGACAGAAAGAATATTTAAATAAAAATTTAGAAAATAGATATAATAGATTAGTTTAAATGCTATTTTAATTTTATAGAATTTTGCAGATAAAAGAATAACTATATTAAAATCTTTAATTAATGCTTTTATATTTCTAATTAAAATAATCAATTTTTAAAAGATAAATTTAATGAATGCTAACAAATTATTATAAATGTGACTATTAGATACAATATTAAATATCTAAACAGGACTAGGTTCTCGGTCTGATCCTAATTTAATATAATAAGTATTTAGAATATAATTATTATAATTATATTCTAAATAGAGGATTCTGATTGGCCAAAATAATTAATTAAATTAAAGTACTTTTTTACTTTTTCGAATATATATTAAAAACGTAACTTTTAATTAGCCCGTTTAAAACGGTCAAGTATAATAGGATTAGATAACTATTTAGAAATCTAGATTAAATTATTTATATAAAGATATTGATTAAAAATATAATTTTCTTAATTTGGCTCAGATTCGCAAAAATATTTAATCTTTTTTTTTAGAAATTACAACTCTCTAAGTCTTTTTCTAATCTATTTTAATTATTTATTAACTGATTTTTCTCTTTAAATATTATTATAGCAATTTAAGATAGCTAATTGATTTATTTAACTGATAAAATAAAATACAGCTTTAAGTAATCTCTAAATTATTTAGTTAAATAGAAAAAATCTAAAATAAAATTAGCAATTTTTTTAATATTACTGAGCTTATCGATTTATAAGATTAAAAATATAAGATAGAAGTTTAAAATAGTTTCTATAAAGTTATATAGAATTTATATTATTTAGTAAATCTCGCTTATTTTAAATATAATTATTTTAGAATAAATATTTTTCTATATTAAGATATAGAAATCAATCGAATATCAGTTAATAGAGGCCTTTAACACATAATATTAATAAATAATATTATATTTTTTTAATTTTATTATTAGACGCTAGTCTTATTCAAAGGATTTATAATACATTATATAGATAATTCTGGTCAGCTATAAGGATTCTATTCATTAATAAAGGACAGTTTTTAATTAAAAATAAAACTAGCGCTAAATCTTTATTTACATAATAATATTTCTTTATTTTTAATTTATATTTTAAATAAAATTTTAGTAAATAAATTAATTTTTTAACTTTAGATAAATAATCGAGATGCTTTAAGATCTAGGTTATATAATTCTAAAATAATAGGTTTTTTCGGCAGTATAGATCTAGTTACATGACTCGGATTAATATAATTTTATAAATAATGGCTTTTTGTAAGGGTTTTGATAAGATTAAATTACTGAATCTAATTATCTAACTAGTTTAAAATAAAATTAAACATATTTTCACTTATAATGGATTAAATTAAGATTTTGATTAAGATAAGATAAGATAAGTTTAATTAATAAAGATATAGCAGATAATATAATATAATTAGTATAAAAATATATTTATAATAATTATATAAAAAATATAAAAAATATAAAAAATTAATATAAGAAAAAACATACTTCGGGCTTATAACTGTTACATAATAAACTAGTCACGTGATAAAAGATAATTAGAAATTATATAATTTAAGTGTCTTAGATAGAAAGAAATAAAATAATTAATAAAAAATAAATAAATTTTTATTAAATTAAATTAAATCGATCTAAATAAAAAAGTTAGAATTTTAAAATATTTTAACCTTATATTTATAGATAATTTTTAATATATAAATAATAAATAAAATAATGTAAATAATATATTCAGAATTTATACTAAGATTTATATATCTATACTAAACCTATCCTAGCTTAAATAGTATTATCATTAACTGCAAAAAGGCCCTAAAACGATTAAATATAACTAACTGATTTAAATAGTTAACTAGATGGCGCTTAATCATATAATTATATACTAAAAAAGCAAGATAGAACTGATAAATATAATCTTTATAAAGTCTGATTTATAGTTTCTAATAGGGCTAAGCCGAATACGGCAGGAGCTGATTATTCTAAAGCAGAATAAATAATCTTAAATAAATAATATTGGTTTAAAGCTCTCGGAAGCTCACAAAAAAGCATAAAAAAACGTTTTTGTAGGGCAAATGGCTCGGAGGACGGCGGCCGAGCTGCGGCAATCCTAGCCATTCTAGACAGGCGGTGATAAGAAGCAGTAAACCAATCAACAATTTTATTTTTTTAGCTAATGCGATTTATCTAGATTAATATAAGAATTTTTAGAAATCTATTATAATTATAAATACAGATATTAATAAGAAATATTTAAAATAAATTATTTATAAAATTATTACTTGCTGAAAGATACAGCAAAATATATAATATAGAGCTTTATTTGAAAGTAATTAAAAAAACTAAAATTCGAATTCGCCATAATAATTATAATAAAATTTTAAATATTTTATAAATCTTATTTTAGACTATTATTATATTTTTTTAATATTTCTATCTTTACAACCTTCTCAACTAACTAATTTTTTTATTTTATTTAAATATTTTTTATTATTATTTATTTATATTCACATTCGAGAGATCTCATGCTTTTATTTAAAGAAAATAATATTAAGAATCTTCTAGCTTATTTTTAGAAATTTGATAATAGAATCTCTTTATATAGAATTTTTTATTAGAAATCTTCTAATTTCTAGTAATTATATTAATAATAAACAATATTATAAATAGAGATTTCTATCTATATCTAGCTGCTGCATCTTATACAGCTTATTCTTTGCTAATATATACCTATGTTCAATGGTTTATGTTCCTTACATAAAATCTATATATAATATTATACTGCTATTTTTAATAAATTCGGATCATTATTTAATAAAAGTTCTTTTATAACTTTATAATTTATAAAAATCTCTTTATAGAGAAATTAAATAATTTTCGTTTTTATTATTTTTATAACTACTTTTATAATAATCTAATTAATAATATAATTAATTATTATAATAATTTATTAATTTCTATTAAATATTACCAGCAAGTAATTAATTAAGTTAATACTAATTGATCATATTGTCAACTTGACGTTTTCCAGCTGCCTGCATCAGAATGCCGAGATAATTAAATAAATACCGCCAATTATGCAGTATCCAAATTACTGACTGCTGAGCACTCAAAGTTGATCTACTGTATACCTACATCTATGGTGACTTTATGTTTCTTGATGTATAAAAAACTAGTTCCAACCTAATGCAGATTTGCAGAGTTTTGCAACATGCAGGCCAGAGGGGGTAGGTCGCGGTGCTGAGCCCATTCCTGATTTGGAATACCGGATGCCGGGCTGAGGCAAGATGATGACTTGTGACCCCAAAGTCTCCATAATTACAGCATTGTTTCCGGGTCTTACACCGCCTTCCCATATAGATTAGCAGGCGGTCTATCGCTAATGTACTGCTTATTCCATAAGCTATTGAAGTAGTCAAGAAGCGTTAACGCCCTTGGACCCCAGCTGGGCTACCCTGTTCTGGCAATTATGGGTATTCCTCGCCTAACACAGCATTTGCTCCCATTTTCAGACACTGTACTACTCGGACGCAGAGCTAACACCGAGCGAGAGGAACCTAACAATATTGAGTCTATCGTGATCGATGGTCCTAGTTTGGTCTATCACGTAAACTCGCGCTTGCTTGCTGGGTCAGATTCCAATATACATTCCCCAATTATTCAGCCAACCTGCAATGAAGTGAGCTGCGGGGTTATGATATGCCTTCTCCAATTGACCATAGTCGGAGTTCAGATGTAAGCCACCCACCCACTCAAGTACCGTGATCATAGGTATGATGCGAGCAAGCCACTAATGCTTTCCAAGTGAAGAAATATGCTTTGATGGGGCTCTTCCGCCTAACAAGCGCGAGGTCCGTCTCAATCGATTGGAAAAGTCAAGAAGAAAATTAGAACAATTTTGTTTGAAAACTCAGAGGGGCTTCCCATGCCCTGACGTCCCCCGCAATGATCGCGTGGTTGGCCCTGAAACGGTCCTCGCGACTCAAAGTTCCCCTACAAAGCACAACACACTGCCCGAAAACCCTTTCATTGTTCCAGCGGTTTTTGAGGATCTCAAATATAGGTGGAGCCGAGAAAATATACTGAATGTTGCCAAGCATATCATGTGTACACCCCAGCTTTACCTGGCGGACTTTCCCTGGGCAGACATTACTGTGATGGTACCTGGGGAAGCCGATGCTCGTTGCGCTCGTTCGGCAAGACGCTCAAACTCAGCTGTACTCACAAACGACTCGGATTTGTTACTATATGATCTCGGACCCCGTGGCTCAGTTGTGCTATTGAATTCACTTTATATGTTAAACTGGGATCCTATTGATCCCACTTCTTCCCAGGTGAAATCCTTAAGAATATGTCCGGCTTCGGTTGTCAAGAGGCTGGGAATCAGGGATTTAACTGGCCTGGCTTATGGCCTTCAGAATGATCCGCACGTACGATTGGCGGAGTTAGTACGGCAAACTAACCAAGTACACGGGCAACTCGCTGAATCGCCAGCCTTTCGTCTTTTCGTTAAAGAGTACGGCATTGATCAAATTGATAATGCAAACCGCACAGCACCTCGGGACCTTGACGCAAGAATATCAGAATTGTATTGGCAGTATGAGTTGCGAGAGGCATTCGCGCCATGCCAGACGCCACACGTGTACCTAGCAATACTAAACGAGGACCACGCCCGTCGCTGTGCATGGGCATCAGGCCTGTCATTTAGAACACTAGCATACTCAATTCTCAACTCATCGCGCCCGGCATCGGAGAGGCACAGTTTCATTAGTGAGTATGTTCGACGAGGGGCGAGAATCGCATCCCGCCCAATATATCTTGGCGACTCAGAGTTGATCGATTCTCAAATGGGCGAGATCTGGGCGCGTATGAACTCGATCGACGCTGCGTTGGGAGCCGGCACACCTTTGCCGGTATACTGGATAATGTTTGTTCTCTACGAAATGCACGACAACGAGGGGGGTAAGATGTTTCCCAGGCCGGAGCAACTAAGCCGATTCTTAAGTCTTGGTTATATGGGCGAACGATTGGAATGGGCCGACATACATCTTGATGCGCAAATACTGGCCGGGCTTTACTCTTTGAGGATATTATCCCAGTTGCTCCAAACCGCAGCCCTTGACAATGAAACTGCCCCGCAATTGCGAAACATGCTTGCTAGCCTCCCGGCTCTTCATGTTATGATGCGTCCCGCAAGCCAGACCATAAGATGCAACCTATCCACAGAGACGATCGGTGATCTAGTTGGGAGATTTTTCCAACTTGTTAGAGACCCGGCTTGTTCTCAAACTTTGCCGTCCTTGACACCATTTTCAGCAGGCCCGATCGAGAATCATAAAGCTTGTCAAATGACACCTCGTAATATATATGACCTCCTTGACTGCGAATGAATTGATGGTATACAAATTTCATCATGCATGTTATTGCTATCGTACAAAAGCAAGACGAAAACCAAAAAGAAAGAACACAGGTGGCAGGCGCTGTACTTGTTATTTGCAACACGGGCAACTTTGCGCATCGTCAACGAGAAGATCTCAAGAACCCGACGACACCTCGACAATATCCTACCCTCCCAGCTAAGCGTTGTGCTTCTTGCTGTTGTACTTTAGTCCATGCGACCAAGGCGTCCCTTAATACATTACTCCCAAATTCGACCGATTCAGATGCGGAGCATTCCGCAATGACATCGGCGTGTATCTTGAGAATTACTGCCATCCAAGCGTTAACAACTTCAAAGTCCTTCTTTAACGAAAGACGGCCAGAGAGTGCGCAGATAAAATCCGCTAATTCCGAGCGTCTGTTCAGGACTTGTGTATTGAGCGATCTGATTTCGAGATCTGCCTTTGCGGGGGATAGTGACTTCAGATGTTCCACGAAAGGTTCAAAATTTCCAGATACCCGTCCACTTTCAAGAAGTGACGATAACTGAGAGCCTGCGTTTCCACTGTCAGAATGCTGCAATCTGGCAATGCGTGAGCGCTCGGCAGCAGTGCTCCCCGCTAGTAGTGAAGAATCCACATCCTCATCGTAAGCGCTTTTAGACACTGCTGGAAGAAAGAAGGGTGCCTTTTCCGGTACTTTCGGCGGGCTTAGGGGCTTATTACGTTCCTATTGACGAGTTAGAACCAGATCGGGGGAAACAAGGGGGAACGCTTCATTTAACTTACCCGAATTAAATCCAATTTAACGAGGGCCTGCCACCTATTCCTTGGGACAACACTGAGGGTCATCATATCTCGACTGAGCTGCCCGTTGGATAGTATAGGGCCCGCAGACTCAACTTGTTCAGGTGCATCCAGGAAGGCAGCTTCGATAGCGTCAGTGCCCTGCTCCCCTGATGCCGTAGGAATAGCCATATCGGCCACGTCGTTCTCATCCAGGTTTCGAGTCGACACCGGCACGAAGTTGTTTCTGTTGGACCATAGGTTTATTCCAACGCTATTGGCATGCGACGTAGCCAGGAACTCTCCTGTTGGCGACATAGACAACGACGTACAAGTATTCGGTAAGCGAAAGAGATCAATGAGGTGTCCGGTCGGCATGTCCCATACTCGAATGACGGAGTCCATGGATGCAGCAATGATCCATCGCCCGTCGGCAGAAAATGTGAAATCATTGATTTGACCTACACAACCCCAAAACTCGCGCACTACTTTCCTTGTTTCAATGTCCACAACGCGGATTGAAAGATCGTCACAGCTGAATGCAAGCAATTCACTGGCGCTGCTGTATCGAAGTCCAGTGACAGATGCCATCGGGTGCCAATTCAACTCATCCACTAATGAGCCAGAGATGAAATCCCAAAACTGAAAGGAGCGTTGATTAGATTTCGATAACAAACTCCATACGACTTGTTTGGGCTTACCTTAACTTTCCCATCAAGACCGCAACTGATAACGGTTTGGTTCAGCCCATCTATCCACAAGCCGGTGACTGTTTTCGTATGTCTAGGATGGCTGTCGGCAATGTTGTTCTTCTTCTTCATCCCACGACAAGGAAAGCTTTGCCGATGGGCGCCTGATTGCATGTTGAACATATCAACCGAGCCTCCTGCAGAACCAATCAAAGCAAATGTTCCACATTGAGAAAGTGCGACACTCTGTATGTGATCCAATCAGAACCAGGAATTTTTATTACTTCCTCCGGGGACAGGGCGCTCACCTTTACATCGGTTCCATCGCTAGTCTCGAACGCCCAACGACCAGCCCTTTTCTTGCCCCAGAACCACGTCCGAGCATATTTGTCCCCGCGATGCCCGGTCACTATACTTTCCCAACCTGTTTTATTCGATTCGGATGTATTCGTGAGTTTAGGATTTGCCCATGTTGAACCCGAAGTCGTAACTCCAATTCCCCCATCGCGGTTAAGTGAGCAAGCGATGCAGGTTATTTCTGCGGCCTTGAGGCTATCTTGTGTTTCATTACCCGCGGGTAGATTGATTGGAGCCGCAAGATTCTTTGCCTTGCGTTCGATAGGTCCTTGTGACAATTCGGTATTCTGGCTATCTTTCCGAACGCTGAATCCCCAAAGACTGCGGTCTTTGCTGGCGCTCAACAGCCATTTCCCGCCAAATTCGGAATCTTCAGAGACTGGAGGTAAGAACCCAAGCGTAGTGATTGCCGCGGAGTGCCCGCGCCTCGAATGCAGAGGTCTGGGTATCGGAGAAAATGGGCTCTCGTCGAAGATCCAAGTTCTAAGCGCATTGTCTTTCCCGGACGAGACAAGCACCGGCTGACCATCCAGAAACTCAACGTGATTGACCCCGGCCCCTGTTTCATCCCGGGACATTGCATGAGCTCGGCGAAGGATACCCGTAACCTTGCCACCGTTGTTCAAGTCCCACAATGTAACATCACCACTGTTCACACAACTTGTCGCCATGACACCCGACTTTCGGCCGTCTGCACCAGCGCCCAGGCCGTCCGTCCGGAATGCGATGGAGGTAATTTGGTGTAGGTTCGAGGAGCTTTTCCTCAATGTCAAGACAACCCGCCCTGTGTCGACATGAAGGATAGACAGCCCGCCATTTTTGTAGGCCACTGCGATTAAAGATAAAACGGGGCTTGGATGAATTGAGCACACGGCGCCCGATTCTCTTGACTCCGGAAGCAAGGAATGAATCAATTTTCCTGTTTTCACGTTCCAAACGTCAACGCTTCCATCGTATCTGCCCACGAAGATTTTGTTGAGATATGTTGGCATATTGCACATTTCACTTGTATAAACATCATCCATGGTAGTGTCTATGCCATGTCGAGGGGTGAGAGTAGTGTAGTGTTCATACGAGTTATTTTTCCACACTTGTATGCACTTGCTACTGCAGCCCACGATCCAAGTTCCGAAGACAAGAAGTCGCTCTATCGGTTCAATGAATTCGGCGGGCGTTTGAAGGGAGGCAACCTTCTTGCCACGCTTGAAGACCCAGATGCCCCGAGAAGACCCCGGTCGAGCACTACCCCACGCTGCAAAAACTTTGTCCTGCCATGCGAAGGTGGCTGTGATGCTCTCCGGGGTTTGGGGTCTGCTCACAAAGACCAAAGTAAGTCCCCGCTTTAAGTCATAAGTCTGTAAGCTATGCCCTACACAAGTCGTAATTTGGAAAGTGGCCTTCCCTAAGCGTACGCAGGTAAACGGAATCGGTGTGGATGAGACCAGTCCTAGAGTCTTACACGCAAAAGGCCAATTAGCATCCGCGAGGGCAAGCAAGGTAGAAATCTAGAATAGGTGGAATTTGTGTGATTGAACGACGATACGTACTCGAAATGGGGCAAAAATCTTGGAGCCGGTCGTTTGCGAATGTGCCTGAGAGGCCTTTTCACCAATTAACCTCTTTTGCCTCTTCGCTAGAGGTAGGTCGAAGCCGCCATTGTGATCGGATGGCATGCTTTCCACTTCTTCTTCCTTTTTTTCTTGGAGTAACAACTTTCCAAATCCAGGTCCAGAAAAGAAAGGAAGGGTAGGGAGCTGGTCAATGTTCTCAGGTTTCAGAAATGATCGGCTCACTGCATTTGCTTTAGTCGGGACTCTCTCTCTCTCTGTCTTGCCTTCTCTTGTCCATTTTTCATTTTCTTTTTTTTCTGCCATTTTATCGGAGCATGAAAATATCCGGCGTCCGTACCGCCTACGTGACCCACCCATCCACATACCTTTTACTCCACGGTACTGCACACTGTGTAGGTACCTCCGTATGTATGTACTGTACATACCTACAGTGGTGCCTACTGGGCTTACTGTATAGTACAGTCTGTCGGACACAACAACCTCTGCCTTACCGTTGCCCATTACAGTACTCATACGCCCACAATCACCTCCAGGTTCCAGGTTCCAGGTTACATAGGTATGGTATGTATTGACCTTACTGTACTACCTTAAATACATATGTTAAATTAGGTTACCCTCATACCATACCCCGTACAGTAAGGTATGTACATACATACACACATACAGAGATTCACGCATCTACACTTATGTACGGGCTTAATGTAGACATGCATGATACCCACCCTGGAAAGCCATTCATTATTATTATGCACAGTACCTAAAGTGCAAATATCTTTCTCCGTAGAGGAAATGCAGTTGTCAATCTCCATGTGCATATGAAGATCCCTATAAAACTGTACGTGGAGCTACCGTCATCGTAATGCTCATCTCTTTTCATATATTCATATGTACAGTACCTACGGAGTACAGTACTGCTTTGAGTTTTGCTGCCCCGGGTCGTTGCTCCCTGTTGAACCCAGGGTCCACCGTCGCCCTTAACAGCTGAACCTCCTACCTTCCCCCCACCACCATCCAAGAAGTTCGATCAATTCAATTATCAAACAAGCTCTGCCCGAAGAACAGCACACTATTTGCTAGCGACAAATGCTGATCCCAAGCATCAGCCACTGATTGTTCTTCAACTACTCTACCTCATGGATTCCGGCCGTGACCGTCCCCATGGCCATGACGCATCTGCCAGCTGCTCTGAAGGCGATGTCGAAAGCAACGCTGCTACTTATTCGAACCCCACCCCGGATCGGTCGGATAAACCGCCATTCAGTTTACTTTATGATTCCACAGGACCCATTTCCCTCAAGGGGAATCCATATGGGCTGCAAACCAATTCATCGAATATGCCTAGATCTGACGCACCTGAGAATCAAGGCCGAGGCACCCATTCGTCCACTCGTTCTTCCAGCCGGGCTCCCCGCCGATTAAGTGGAAGTACCGCCACCAGCTCCGTCAGTGAACCAGAGTATACACCTCCCACCATTGGGAAAATAGGCGTCTGTGCCCTAGATGTTAAAGCGCGAAGCAAGCCAAGTCAGAACATCCTTACACGCCTTCAGTCAAAGGGTGGGTTCGAGGTTATAGTATTCGGTGACAAGGTCATACTCGACGAGGCCGTAGAAAATTGGCCTGTTTGCGACTTTCTTATTGCATTCTTTTCCGATGGCTTTCCGCTGGACAAGGCTATTGCCTATGCAAGACTACGGAAACCATTCTGTGTCAATGACTTGCCCATGCAAAAGGTTCTATGGGATAGACGTCTTTGCTTGAGGATTTTAGACCACATGAATGTTCCAACGCCCAAAAGATTAGAAGTTAATCGAGATGGTGGGCCAACTCTGGAGTCTTCAGATCTCGCCCAGCACGTACATAAGCTGACAGGGATTAAACTCGAGGGCCCTGGAGATGGAACTGGAGGAGGTGCTTCGAAAACAAAGAGCGTCGCCTTGTCAGATGATGGTGATTCTCTTATAGTTGATGGTAAAACTTTCAAAAAACCATTTGTTGAAAAACCCGTGAATGGGGAGGACCATAATATCCATATCTACTTTCCTAATGACCAGCAGTATGGCGGTGGTGGACGAAGGCTCTTTCGAAAAATTGGGAACAAAAGCTCTGAATACGATCCAGCTCTTGTTGTTCCCCGGTCCGTGAATGAGAATGGTACAAGCTACATTTATGAACAGTTCCTGAGGGTGGACAATTCAGAGGACGTCAAAGCATACACAGTGGGGCCAGATTTCTGTCACGCTGAAACACGGAAATCACCTGTGGTGGATGGACTTGTTCGTCGAAACACTCATGGCAAGGAATTGAGATATATCACGCAGCTGAGCAAGGAAGAAGCCGCAATCGCCTCCAAAATCTCAAATGGGTTTGGCCAAAGAATATGTGGCTTTGACATGCTTCGAGTGGGAGAGAGAAGCTATGTTATCGACGTTAACGGCTGGAGCTTTGTCAAAGACAACAATGACTATTACGATAGATGTGCTAGTATCCTGAAAGACGCCTTTTTGAACGAGAAGCACAGGCGTGAAGGGAACCAGGAGCAGACTGAATCATTCTCACCGGACACTGGTCATCCTTGGAGATATTCTGTCTCTCACAGGCACGCTTTAAGGACTCTGCTCAAATCTCCCAGCACCTCAAAGATTCATGGGAACACATCAGGCCACATAACCTCCGAGCCGTCGGATTCTTCTGGCTTACTGGCCCCTTCTTCCACTACAGAGGCTCGTGATCATGTGTCTTGCCATAATGCCTCATCCACACATGAGAAACTTCCAGCTTCCAGCGCCCATACTTCTCCGCCTAGCGCTTCACCTGTCATGTCGATAAACCTAAACGAGGGGGCTCCACCCCCACCTCCGGCTTCCAAACACTCCTGGAAACTGAAAGGTATGGTGGCAGTCATTCGCCATGCAGACCGCACACCTAAACAAAAATTTAAATTCACATTTCACAGCCAACCCTTCATCGACCTACTAAAAGGACACCAAGAGGAGGTCGTTATCAAAGGGGAGGCAGCCTTGGCTAGCGTGTCTGATGCTGTTAGAGTGGCGATGAAGAATGGCCTCGAAGATATGGATAAACTAAAATTGTTACGTACATCCCTTCAGAAAAAGGGAGGCTGGCCTGGGACAAAGGTTCAGATTAAGCCGATGTTTCGCAAGAAGGAATTTGACAAGCCGCGCGGACAAGATTTATCAACAACCCAAATGGCTTCCACCGAGAACACCGAGGATGGCGCCATGTGTTCTCATCCCGTTGATGCCTCATTGGGGACCCAGGATACGAGCAGGTCTCAAACGCGAAGCGATTCTATCTCTGGTGCAACATTTTCACGATTCTCTGCGGCTGAGAATGACCTTGTCCTGGATAAACTTCAGCTCGTAATCAAATGGGGAGGAGAGCCTACACATGCGGCGCGATACCAGTCTCAAGATCTAGGGCTCAACATGCGTGATGACCTGAAGTTGATGAACAAAGAGGCCCTTAACAACGTTCGCATATTCACGAGCTCCGAGCGAAGGGTGAGCACTAGTGGTGAGTCTGATATCCCTGCTTGCTCCGTGGGCTGTGAACTAAACAGGCGCTATAGCTCAAATCTGGGCTTGTTCCTTTCTTGACCAAAAAGAGCTCCCGGAAGATTTTATACAAGTCCGCAAGGATCTTTTGGACGACTCCAACGCCGCTAAAGACCACATGGACAAAGTTAAGAAGAAGCTGAAATTGCTTTTACGGGAGGGGTCTGCACCATCGCAGTTTACCTGGCCGAAAGACAATATTCCTGAACCGTCGGTTGTTCTAGCTACAGTTGTCGAACTTATGAAATTCCATCGCGACGTCATGAGACATAATTTTCAAAGACTCGAAAAGCCGCAACATCATGCCATGGAATCAGGCGGCTTTGACGATCCTACCTTGACAGAATTACACTCAGGCAATCCCTCATTGGACTCGATCCAAGGTCGGTGGTGTACTGGTGAAGATCCAACCCTATTCAAGGAAAGATGGGAGAAGCTATTCGCCGAGTTTTGTGACACAGAAAAGGTCGATCCAAGTAAGCTTTCTGAGCTCTATGATAGTATGAAATTCGACGCCCTTCATAACCGGCCTTTCCTGGAATGGGTTTTCATGCCACCCGACGGTGACGAAGGTGATGTCACTGAGGATAATAAGTCTGGCAGCGAAGGAGCAAGTCAGGAAAGGAATGAAGAACTCCCTGAAAGCTCCACCCTCGCCCGTCGGTTTGGGTTAAAAAAAAGAATGCACGCATTTGAATCAATGCCCCATTTCAGGGCACTGGATGATTCCTACGACCACTATTTTAAGTTATATCCAGGATCAAGTTCCACGAAGGCCAAGCTAGACGGGAGACTTTCCAAGCTGAGGGAACTATACAAGCTGGCAAAAGTTCTTTTTGACTATGTCACACCCCAGGAATATGGCATCACAGACACCGAAAAGCTAGAGATCGGCTTATTAACGTCTTTGCCTCTTCTTCAAGAGATTGTGAGAGATCTTGAAGAGGTCCAAGCGTCGCAAGATGCCAAGTCTTTCTTTTACTTCACAAAGGAGTCCCACATTTACACTCTTCTCAACTGCATCCTGGAGGGTGGGATACAAACCAAAATAGCAAGAACAGCTATCCCTGAGTTGGACTACCTGTCTCAGATCTGCTTTGAGCTTTACGAGGCCAGGGACTGCGAATCATCAACGAATTCCTACTCGATTCGTATTTCGATCAGTCCCGGGTGTCATGCTTTTGATCCTCTGGATGTTCAGCTTGACTCTAGACATGCAATTGGCTGTGCGCCGAGACGAAGTTTAACTGCTCATCAGGATTGGAAAGAGGTCATTGAAACACTCAAGGCGAAATTCGACACGTAAGTAAATCCTGCCTACCCGCCGCGTTCTGGTTAAACCGGGGTTTTAACCTAAGTTTTGCTTTAGTGTCAAACTACCGCAGACATTCATCGCGGTAAATCTGAGTGACAAGCATATGTCTAGTTGCTAAGAAGGGACCTTATGCCATGCGAGGTCTATTGGGCAAAGGTCTCCAGAGATATCAGGCGTAGGGACCTCCCAAAATTAAGTAGGACCTGCTGCTACGTGCACATGTATCTATATCGATAATTTGACCTGGATATTCTGGGGGGTGGCCAAAGTCACCAATCACCCACCTAGTGTCTGACTTTCTACGTTCAAGGTAGCTAGCTACCTACCGTGGTTGATCACCTGACGCACGCCCCCACCTGACGCACGAAAATCGATTGCACACCGATATTTTGACGATTTTTAACTCCCAATATATCCACGAATATGGCTCTAATTGATGAAGTAATTGCAGAGTTAGAATCGTTGACGCTTGAAGAACGGCTCACGTTGACTTTTATAGTGAAAAAGTATGGAATTAATTGTTTAACGCTATCTTGACGTTTTCGCGATATCTAATATTTAAAAGATAATCAATATTAGGATTAGCGATTGCTCAACAACCGACAGGCGAAAGTGCTTATTTTAAATATTAATAAATTAAGCGAGTGAGATCTCTATATTTCGCACGAAATGCTGCAAAATCTTGCTTATAAAATTAGTGGAAATTGATCCAGAAAATAGTAATCGAGCCACTTCTTGAAGCGATATGGTAACGATCTTATATCGCGCTATATAATTGGAATTAATTTATTTAGAAAGTGAGCCGATTCAGCATGGAAATACGCGTTATATTTTGAGCTTTTATCTTGCAAAATCAATAAATATAATATATAGCCAGAAAATATTTATAATATAAATGAAAAAGATTTCTTAATTGATATTCTCACTAAAGGCAAAAGGATCTTTTCGAAAAAGATTTTTGAGCGAGATAGAATAAAGTAACAGTTTTAAAATAAAAATTGCAAATGGATTACTATAATTATCTGTATTTATGTAGATAGGATTTTACTATTTCCGGGTTTTATTTATTAAATTATATTTTTAAAATTTTAAGATTCTTGGCTGCAAGATTTTAAAGCTTTTTAATATAAGTGTTTCTTTACATTCTCTTTTTCCGGCTGGACGAATAATAAGCTAAAATATATATAATTACGTAATATATTCGATTAAAAAATTAAGATAAAGGCAAGAAGACATTAAAGGCTTTTTATACTCGATGATTACAGCTCACACATTAATATAAAGTTCTTTAACTATTATAAAGCGAATAAGATTCTCTTAATAATGTATCCGCTTTATTTTACGCATTTACTACAGTCATTTAACGTCGGAATATTTTCGCCGCTTTCTATTGTATATAGCAATAAATTAGAGCAATTTCTTCACATTAGCTTAGATCTCTGTTATATTACAAAAAGGGACTTTTTCTGCCTCTTTTAGCCTTTATGGGAGTGCGCTTTATCGGCTAAAAATATTACTTTTTTATAGAAATTAGTAGGAATCTCGTTATAGAATTCCAAGATCGTTTTATCACAATTCAGTTAAAATAATAATAATTAGTCTTTTTTTAATGAGTTATCTTGCTCTGTATTTGGTGCAGAGGATTAAAGAAAGATTAAGAGGCTTCTTAAGTATATAGTTATTGATTTATACGATTAAAAGATTAAAAAGTTGAGTTTTATAATATATTATTTTTTTACAGAGAATGTTATTTTAAAATTATGTTATTAAAGCCTTAAAGAAGTTCTATAGCTAGAGAAGAAAAAGCATTAGCGAGGAAAGTCTCTTTTTTTTGAATTATAAGCTTCTGAAAATGGTTTTGCGGTATTTTATTTCTTTAAGAAGATTTAGTAAGCTTATAATCTTTAAGCGGAGAGAGATAACACTCTATAGTTTGCAAAAGTCTTACGAAAAGAAGAAAGGCTTCATAAACAGCAAAAAAAGGAAAATAAGAGGCTTTTAATTGAAGAACGTAAGCGAATTCGCGCTTTAAATAAGGAAATACGGTTTCGTGAAATAAAAAAAAAGAAGTATAAAAAGTAAAATAATTAGCTTACTAAACAAACTAATATATAGCTTCAAAATAACTTTAATTTAGCTTAATAAAATAAAATTAGGCCCTCTGGTACTTCGAAAGCGAAAAAATCGACTAATATCGATCTTATAAGTGTTAAAGTTGTTGATTAAGTACCTTTAACGCTTAATTACTGTCACGGTGCAAACCTAAGGATGACTACCGCACCTACTAGTGCGATTATATGACTATATCATCTTCTATCTCTCTGCTACCTCAAGATCCTGTTATAGCTTTCTAAGCTATATTTTATCTATTAGCCTATATATAGCTTAACCCTATAATAATTTAAAAATACTATAAATTATTAGTCTATCTATCTGCCTACTATCAGCTCTATCACCCTCGCCAGCCCGCATTCTAACACTATATAGCTTTTATTTATAAAGCTAGTATTAACCCAATATATCTGAAATCTTAAAATCCCCGTTCTTATCTGAAAATCTCAAATAATTCACTCAGTATATTACTAAATATGCTAAGAAATAGTATCTATATTATGAATAAATCTATAGATTTACTATTAACGCGAATATTAAGCAAATCTATTTCTAAAAAGATATAGCGGCTACCGCAGCTATTATCTTCTACTAAATCTAGCAAAATAAAAATCTGAATTTTTAATTAATTAAAACTATAATTATTTAAAAGATTCTAATAAAAAAATATAATTAAGCCATTTAGATTATTACTTTTAGAGTTAGTATTCCAAACCAGATCTCTAAATCTGTTACTAAAAAATCTTTAATTATTCTAATAGAAATATCTACATTAATTAATCTCAGATCTTCTGTCTTCGCTTATCTTTCCGAATATCTGCCTAATTCTAATAAGTTTAAAGATATCTGATTAGACTTTCGCTATTTTACTTTTTAGATTAAGAAAAAAATAATTATAAATTATAACCGCTTTCTAATTTTCGAGACTTATATAGCCTATATTATTAATTATTTAAAAAAACTATTCTATATCTAGATTTTATTATATATCAAAGATAGAGTCTACCAGTTAAATAATTATATTAATATTCTAAATATACTAGATAAAGTCTATAATAATTCTAATTATATTTATAATATCTATAACGTCCTCTTTATTCTAAGATAAAGGAATCAAAAGTTTTCTATCTTTTTTATTAAGTTTTAACATCTAATTATAAAAAATAAAATAGCCAAAGACAGTCTCGCAACATTATTAAAGTATATAATTAATTAAGAATTAAAGAATATATTACTCTATTATAAATCCTTTATTAGCTTTTACGTTAATCTTATTATCTTTTTATAAAAGTTAAAGAATTATCAAATCTAGTATATCCGCATCCGGCTATAGAGATCTATATTAACTAGAATTCTAGAAAACTAACTATCTGCTAATTTTTCTAAGAGTCCTCTATAAAAGACTTTCTTAAATATTTCTAAGAACTAATTAACTCTTTTTAATCTTAAATCTAT
>JANFQY010000395.1:0-21397 GCA_025592935.1 Aspergillus ostianus | reverse complement strand
AACTGTCGCGGACACGCTTTTCTATATGGTCTTGTTGAACAGTAGACTACCATGGCAAACTAGGATTTGCTCTGAATATGCAATCTAGCTTTTGGGTGTGCGTTTGCTCATAGAAGCCCAAATTGAGTTCCTACGGCTAGTCTCCACCGATCTTAAGAACTTACCCAGATAATGCAGGAGCCAGATTACTCTGGAGAACAGATATAGTTATCCCAAAACCCGGCCGGGCGATCTGATGAACTGAAAGCCTATTCTATTGGAAGGTCAGAGATACTCCTAAACACAGTTTTTTATGTATTAAAGTACAATTTGGACGGCTCTCATTTTAACTATTAGTCTTCGCTATTAAGGGCTTACCTAACATACCCCCATCTTAGGTCCGTGCATTTCCTAATACCTTCGCATCCGCCAGGTCTCTTGCAAGAAATTATTCCAACTCACTTTAACCCTCCACTATATCCTGAGCAGACCAGAAACACCGAATCCACAACACTTATGCCGTCCTATTGTTTATTGTACTGTACATGAATATATTACATGGGAGTGCAAAGCCAGCTTCACCGCCTTATACTCTCTTCTTTATTATGGGCTTAGACAATAACTCCCACAGGTAGCTGAGTAGTTGTTCGCGGTACCTTTAGCCTCCCAAGAATTTACCGATGGTTCTAGGAGCGGCTCGGACCTTCCAGAATAGGGTTCAATTCAGGAGGGCAGGGACTACTCGTGGGAGCTTAATTTGAGTCGTCATGAGCGAACAAAGAAAATGCATTGAAGAGGAACTTACGGAGCAGAAACGGGTGATTATATTGCAAGGAAATCCTAGCACTAGAAGCCATTGTCGATTCTGGGAGTGCGTCCCCCGAAAAATCAATGGAGAGCTTAATATCAGGTCTACATTTCGCTTTAATATCAAGGATCTTTTTAGTCGATATTATGGTGAGCTCTATCATGTTTGCAAAATTCTTTCCTTCATCTCACAGGCCTTTAGAGCCGAACAAGTACTACCATGTCTCATGTATGGAGCAAATATTTCCCGACCTGACTGCCTTAATAGAGCGTGGGATTTTGCAAATGGAGGGAGGCGTTACCCAGCTGACATCAGCCAGCTAGCAAATAGAGTGCTTCTACAACGCTGTCGAAGATTAGTTTCACTATACTGGCCGTACCTTTGACGTAGAAATATATGACCGCTTTCAGAAGAAATATACCAAGTAGAACAGAAAATCCAGTACGGCGGAGATTAAGCATCAGCTTAACGGTTATGAGAGCAGCTCTCGGAATTGTGAGAGATATGAAGACATATCAGATGAATCACTAAGAAAGGATTATTTTCTCGAAGAGGCTCGCAGCTACCGGCTAAGTGAAGTTCTTGCCTCTATCATTGGCGTGTAACACTTGGACAAAATAGTTAAAAAACCGAAGTCTCGACAAAGAAAGAAGATTCGGCAAAATAAGAGCTATAGTTGATAGTACATGAGAATAGATGTCTTTTTACAAACATCAGAATAAACGGAGAAAATTGATTTTCAAAAAGCTTTAACGTTTTTTAGCGAAGACACAAGTCGTCATTCTATTTCAATTTGCAAGCGGACAGAAACACTGGTCTCGCTTCTATCAATATATATTCGAAGGGAAATAAACGAATAAAGGCAATATTGTCGGATAATAGTAGTAGAATACATGAAGATGCGTGACGAGTCAATAGTACCACCAAGAAGGAATACGTGGGAACTGAGGACTAAGGTCGGGTCGAAAATAATCTCTAGGATGGGAAACGTATTTTTATCTGACGTTATTAGTGATTGTTTATGGCCAATCTACAAGTCTGGGACTCACAGTTTTCATGGGTATTGCACTCTGAGACTACTCTGGTAACAGAGGCATCTAATCAAGATCTCGGCGCTCACAATGCCTCGTATAGAGTCACTGCTAGCCTTGCTGGCGAAGAAACGGGTAGCTGTGGTACACTGCGGTACGTATCTACTTCTACTGCGATTCTGAGGCACTATCTACATAGTGGCTGCAGTAGCTTAAGAATAATTGATCTTACTGGCTTTTTAGACCTACCGCGCTGCAGTACAATGCGATCCGTATCTATATCTCTCAGACACTTGCCCGAGTGGAACGTCTCCAGTTTCTCCCCTCCGATCTAAAAAGCCTTTCATAGACGCCCAAGGATAATCAAAAAAATAGTAGTTTATATAGAATACAGAGGTCAAAAATTAGTTTAGTATTATTATTGGAGTAGAAGAACAAAGAGCTAGACAATTTGCGAGGTGATTATGAGAAGTGGATAAGCCGTTACAGACGGACAGCTAATTCTTGTCCTACCAAGGATTAATTTCATTAGCCTAAACTGCTAAAGAGATAGATTCCTGCAGTGGCTTCAGATTCCGATAGTCCTTTAGCCCCTCTCAGGATCGACTTAATGCGTTTATAAATTCCCTTTTACCGCCGAGGCAAGCTTGCGAATATCGTCTCTAGCTTAGCCATTCTACTAGGAACCACTTGGAGTTGCAAACACGGGAGGCGGACAGTCCCACGTAACACTCTGTCTCGAACTAGGTATTGCTTCTTATCACTCTAAGCTATATTCTATATTCTGTATTGGTAATAGCTGTCGTTACTTATCGAAACTAATCCAATCTATTTTTTCTTTTAGAAATTGTTGCACTCGTTATCAACAATGTTCGTATGGTTCTAGATCTTCTGAATTGCGCGTATGTTAATAGCGTTTAGAGTGCAGCAGCTTTGAAAAAACTCTACTCTAGATCCATAAATAATATGCAGTTTCGCACTTTTGATATTAGATCACTAAACTGCCTCTTTGTAGCGTCACGCAGACGCTTCGCTCGAAATATAGGTTTTATAAAGCATCTCCTTCTTTCGCCAGAGACATCCGCGATAGATGAAGTTGCGAATCCCCAGATCAGGCTTATATGCTTCAAGAAGCTTCGTGTACTGTGCTATCGGCAATGCGCAGAACTTCTCCTTCGGTCACAGGAAAGAGGCCTCTCTAGTCTTACAATTCTATTTAAGATCATAGACCAAGATTGATCATTTATTTGTGATCTTCTTCTTTCTTCTACCGTGGAGTATTTGGCCATTAACAACGCCTACTGTGAGGCTTTGATGACTCATTCTGGTCAAGATTCAGTCTCGCGTACTGTAAGTCTTGCGCAACCTCGCTATTGTATTAGAAAATGTCTTATATTACCAACAGAACAAATTTACCAATCTTAAAGCCCTCATAATATACAAAACAGACGTTAATTAAAGGATGAATTAGCTTTATCTACTGCTGAGACGCTACTAACTGTATTTCTTTCACTTCAAGGAATTGAAAGATCTTTATAGTCTATCTTAAACTAACAATACGGAAATATTGCTATACCTTCAGCAACAGCAGTCTCTCAAAACACTAACACTTATAACTCCTTTCTATGATCCGAAATGGGTATCGGTATCCATAAATCAAAATCTATAGCCAAATATAAAAACATTGTATCTTGAAAAGAGGCATGAAAACTAGCTAGAGCACTTGTCAAAATTCGAAAAGCTTCAGATACTTCACTTGCGAGAAATCGCTTCTACTTATAATAGAAGTACAACTAAACTGATTTCGACATATTATAACCTACGGATTATTAACTTGGCCTTTCAGGGCTTAGCCAACGTTAAGATGCTAATCAAGATTGCACATAACTGCTTATACTTACAAAAGTTTAAAGTGAACCATATTCCTTCTAGAGATAAGCACAAATTCTTTAATCACCAATTTCTAGATCTGATACGTGCCCTGCCAAAATATGGAATTCTTTGAAATCAGATTAAATTTCCGTATAGATGGTACAAGACTTCAAAATCTCTCACGCTATTATCTGCATCTCGTTTCACTGAATTTACTGCAGACTCGGTTATGCCTTTCTCCCTTGCTGATAAGCAAAGCTCATCCGCTTTAGAACTTAGAAACCATATGCTTCAGAAGTATATAGTTTAAACATCCCAAGATGCTTATGCAACCCGACCGATTACATAAGATTGTAAAAGAGTGACATAGGATTTTTCCAAAGCTTCGAGCTCTTCTATATACAGCAGATATATACTGTATACATCCGTATACCGGCGATGATGATAATACTGGAGATTTGTACGAGAGTTTAACTGAGGATTCGGACAACATGACTGATGATTCAAACGATATGACTGATGAATTGGATGACATGACTAACAAATTGGACAACATGACTAATAATTCAGACGATACGACTGAGTGGGCGAGGAACATGATTACTAAGGATCTTAGTACAGACCTGTCCAATGAGCCTAGGCTTAACTTCGATAAATTTAGATCTGACTGGTTTATGTTCCGCGTTAAACTTTGGTAAGCTCTTGGTTATGGCAAAAAGCATCTTATTCATAAAGGGTTCGGCCATATATAACAGACTAATATAGAAACTGAGATCATTGGCTGGCCAGTGATGCCTTTAAGAGCATTCTGTAATCTAGTACCTTACTCTATAACAGCTTGTAGATCTCGTTAGCTGAAGACAGTACATGTTGTTTTTTATATAATGAGCAGAAATTAAAAAATAGAAATCTTTATTTCGGAGCTTGTTATTAGACAGGCGTTCATCGTCTGTTGATCTGTAATCAAATCCAACTATATTACGAAATCGTAGTCTACCAGGGCGTGGTTGGGAACCGGCAAAGAATCTTCGCTAATAGAACAAGAGCTATATTTAGAAGGTGTACGTTCGCGACCGAAATTGCCCGGATCAGGAGAGTAGGAAGAAGTCCGTTTCCTAGTACCAGCTTAAGAGACTAGATAATTATTGAGGAGAGGTGAGGTCACATCTTCGAGATATAGGATGCGGCCAAGGAGCCTAATACGAGGAACATTATATTGTTAGCCTCCACCTGAGGGATTAGACTGGAGAACTGACCTGGTAACAGAGCCACAATCAAGGCCTCGGCGCTCACATTGCCTCAGGTAGATTAGCTGGCGAAGAAACGGTGCGGTTCCTTGCGGTACACTGCGGTGGGGTACCCGCATTCCGCAGATGATTGCTCCAAACGTACTAGTCTCGATCATAATGAAGTTATACAAATCACCCTAGACATCACTAATAGCTATATTTATGGTCTTCGACAGGCCTTGTGTGAAAGTCGTGATTAAATGGGCCCAAGTTTTCAATGCTCTCTCGCTCGTCTGATCCACGGTTATCATAGGGAAATGGCCCAGGTACTGAATGAAAGTGTGAGGCGGTTATCGTCATCGAATCATACTGAAACCAAGAAAATTGAATGTGTGTAGGATAATGATTGGTAAAAACGCATGTTGGGCAACACGTCACCTGCAGGTTTATCCCGCCTTACAAGCCTTATAAATTATTATAAAGGCCCCCAGCAGATCCTCTATCTGACTCACAGGCTGATTTGAATATTTCTTGCTGCATTCACGACCTAGAAACCAGAACCATGGCAGCCAAAAAGGGCAAGTCAAAAAAGATAAATACGAATCAAAATGTACGCCAACTTAATAATACAGAAATGGTACCGGCGGACGATGAAATAATTATATCTGCACCTAAGGATAAAACTGCTGGAACTGCACATGTGGACGATCCTAATATCGAGAAATACCCCCAGCCTGAATATTGGTAGATAGCATTATCGCTATAATACAATCTGCATTTAGACTAACTAATTGATACTATAAATCCATACGAGAGCCTGCCGGTAACAGTCATAATTGGTCTTAGCAAGAAACGTTATACTATCCCCAGGCCCCTCGTTAATAACTTCCCATTTCTACGGACTCGCTTGCAGACTGGCCCACGATCGGAATATAATTATTATAGCATACAAAAAGAGAATATATTTCCAACTATCACGCTTTCAGATATAGATGAAGATATCGGACACACTTTGATGCATTTCCTCTATACTGGTAGCTTCCAGACCGTAAAGATACCGTCTAGTTATAATCAACCTAAACAAACGAGAGAATATATCCGGTGCGTCCTTGCGTATTGTGCAGCTGTAACGTATAGACTGGATACGTTGGAGGATCTTGCAAAATAATACATAAAAACGTTTAATTTAAATCTTACCATATTTAAAATCATTTCACTGGCACGAGAGAACCTTCTTATAACTATAAAAGACAGTTGATATTCTGATTATCTTATCGCAAGAATTCTGACAGCCTTCAATGCAGACAATAAGATATTTCAACAAGAGAAGTTTTTCAAGGGATTCGGCAGCACCCCAGAGTTTAATAAATTCCTTACAAAAACCATAATACTGACTTACTCTTAGAAATTATCTGTCATACAGTGTAAACTGTCACCAATTCGTGCATCAGCTATAGAATCTATACCAGTAAATGGAGTTGAGAATAATATCGTCTGTGATAATCAAAAAACCGCAGAAAAATTTGACGATGGCAATTGCGATGACAAAATCACTACGGTAACCCATAAGCATGTGGACTACTGTAGAAATCAAATGGCTCTGAGAATTGGAGAAAATGACGTCAAATTGAATGGGATGTCTCCAGATATCTGCCCCCCGGAGAGCGAATTTTAATAACAAATATCTTAAAAAATGTACTCTCACAAAACACGCCTTGAAATTCCTGTTGGTAAAAGACCTAGTTCGTGCCCTGTCGGTCTGACTCTTCAGTACAAGCGGGCTCAGAAAATGGGCCTTTGGCCATCTCATCATATACAGGGAGTCTATTTAAACCATTGCAGACAGGACCCAGCTACAACAAAATTGACGCTATGAAGCTACTTGTGAATTCAATGGCCTATAGTGATTTATAATAAGAGAATATACTAATCTAGGATAACGATTTTGCTCGATTTCTAGTCTGATTAGTAAAATGATTACTTCCACATGGAGCGGAAAATGGTCTTTTTTAGCAAAGGTACGGCATCGAGGAGTGTACAAAATTCGGCACCATGCATCAGAACCTCCACATTCTATACCACGTAATCACTTAATACCTTTTGAATATCCTGCATCTACTCGCTTTCCACAAAGATAAACCTCAGCAGACTCACAATATCCCGAGTGCGCTCCTTAGAAACAGTAAAGTTTTGTAATAATCGAGTAAGCCAATATAGAAACAAAGCACATAGAAAGGTCCAGTCCGTTCGGTGAGCAAAACGATGTATCCGAGCATGAGCCAAAAAGACCTCCGTATAATCGTCCGTAGGATCAGTATTCTTAGCACCTTCGTCTCTATACCAGTACAATAAGTCCAGTTGCCCAAATAAATGATCTTTGATATCATAAAGTGATGTCGGATGGAAAATATTTTTGAAAAGATATAAAGGGTTCCAACGTTTCAATAGAGTCTAGTTGGATGCGTTATCATCCCTTTTATGGAGCTTAGATATAGATAACGGAACAGAGTAATCACCACAATATACGAATTCACAACAACGGCCAAAATCGACCTTATCCACTTTACTATTAATAGGAGGCTTCAGTATCTCACCGGGAAAAAGGCTTGCCAACGTAACATAAATTGTGAACCGCTTTTGGTCTTTGCCAATAATGAACTTAACCGTCCCGGATTGCATGATACTAGATATCAGTCAGTTATAGAATCTTTCGTTCTCCGCGGCTGTGTCTTACTTATAATATTCTGGTAACATTTTGATTAGCAACGACGTACGAATCTTGAAAGGACGGGAGAGAATACAGATGTATTCACCTTTAAGCAGTCCTTAGATATGTAGCTTGGAATTGTAATACGAAGAATGGATATGCCATCCTTTATATGCACTAGCAACTTCATTCACTTAGCAGTAGGCATGTGTTAATATTTTAATTTCGAAGACTGAAGGCAGAAACGGCCGCAGGAACCGGGGCTCGTGGCCAATGACATTTGAGGGTCAATAGCCAGGACCACCCATAGAAGAGACGAGTGGTTGCGGCGCGCTGCGGTCCGTACCCACAATCCTGCAGACCCTTACCTGAATGGTATTAAGAGAAACTGCGGAACGTCTCCTAGCCCTTTCCCAGGAATCAGACTCCAATCCAACAAACAACTCCATAAACGCCCAAAGATGATCAAATTCGTATGCCGAGGCAGTGAAAGGTCCAGACAATTTCGGAGATATCCTTTCAGGCATAGTTAGATTTACTGTAACAATATAAGCAAACTTGATCCTGAAAATCCAGTTAACTCCAGCTTTAAGCAGTATACCGAAAACCAGAAAACCCTTTTTCAACTATTATCCCAGACTGCAAGCTATGAAACGTTCCAATTTGGCTAAACACCCGTATCTTTTAATAAAGAAAGAATAAGATGAAACATCTTCCGCATGTTAATAAAATCCTAAGAGCTTTAAAAACTTTATCTCGCAGTAAAGATATTTATAAAGCTAGCTTCTATCTTTAAGTCCTTCATTAATATACTTCCTATTTTAATAACATTTGTGAGCTATTTTATTAATTTCTTTCTCGATAATATTTAATGGGCAGCTCCCAGACTCGAGATGGATCAAAACTCCAGAAAAGGACTTAAAGATTTTGTAATAACCGCAGCATTCCATCGTTCGGGCTTGATGTTTCTGTTGGTGCTGAAGAGACAGATGCGTTAGCATCGAACACAAAACATTAACCAGGACACTTATACCATTTCTAAATTATTCTTAATCGCAAAGTATCTCTCACATTTGACACACAAGTGATGCTTGTTAATATCATGTTCTCGAAGTTTCTCAGCGGACTCATGGTAAAGATTGCAGTCTGAACAAAAGTAATGAGATCCCATTAAGTAATCCTTAAGCTCGGCACGAGTCTCAAAATCTTGTGATAAAGAACATCGTAAGTAAATATTATGTCTGCTAGAAGCTCTGAGATGCGCATCTTTAAAGTTCCTTGAAATAAAGACGCGACAACACCTCTCGCACCACTCGTGTTGGGACGTATTTCTGCAGTGTACGTAGAGGAAGCCTTTAGAAGTAAAATCCCTCTCACAAAGAGTACACTCATATTTTATTCCGTCGAAGGCAAGATATAGGCCAAGTTCCATCCTTGGGTTAATAGTGAAATAGTTTAACATGAGTTGGGTGAGAAAAAAAAGCGGGGATCCCCGTCCCACTGACTCATTGGCCTTTTGGGCCAAACCGGCTGAGGAGACGATCCCGAGCCCGCAGACGCTAGGACATGAGCCAATGAAAGCTACCCTGATGCCCGGCTGACGGGCTGTATCTGGTAGAATGTATCACAACTCATATGGCCAAACGAAGATCAATGCGGTCCGCTATCATATTCAAGTAGTAGGGCTAGAAGTCTCTTATGTCTGGTAAGAATATTAAGAAGAATTTGATCCCACAGTCAAACGCCTGCTTCTTCAATGTGGCTCAAACGACAGCAAGCCCAAACCGCTTGGTCCACTGCAATATTTCTGCGTTTACTGGGCTGACCACCGCCATGATTTCGCAGTGGTAACATGCTGATACGCCTACAGTACCATTGCCCATGGATAGTCACTAAGTGGGGCGGCTAGCCCTGGATCTCACAGTTCAATCGATTCCACCCATTCCGCCCAACTCCAAGGCAGTCAGCTTACTCTAGCGTAAAATGGTAGGGTCGCAGATACGAGAAAGGTTACCCCTCCATGATAAGGCTGTCATGGATAAATGCAATGGCACAGGATTGAGGGCAGCAACATGCCTACATAACTTCTATCCCAGACGTGGACCTTAAATGGTTCTCAAGTGATTCAAGTCCATTCCATACCTTCACTGCTGCTAATCACATTTTCACGGAAATGGAGCATGCTGTGTCTTTGTCATATCCAGAGCCTGCAGTTCTGCCCTCAGGAGCGTCCTCAAGTGGCTTCCAATCCAGTCACCAAAGTCCCCAAGTCAAATATTTCTATATAAGATGGCGATAACGCGTTATGCGAAATTAGAAAAAAACTATATAACTCTATACGTCGTGATAATCTTAGCCGTGAAAAGTTACTATATACTAAATTAATCTAGGGCTACTGTTATCTTTTTAATATATTCTATAATATTCTTATATAAAGAATATTATGTGAATATAGTTTTTTACAGATTTTTAAAGGATTATATATTATATATAACTTGATATTTTCTCTGAATCGCCCGAAGGAGATTATAGATATTTATATAATATATAAATTCGTGTTAGATAATATCTAACAGTAACTATACTCCAAATAATATTAATAGTTTATATATTATTCCTATCCTATTTCTCTTACTTTTCTATTAATACTAATATCACTCTTTCTAATATAGGATTTTCATCAGTTAACATAAGAATCTGAGGGCGGGGAAAGATATTTATTATAACTTAGAAGATGCCTCTTATACAAAGTTCTATTTAAATTGTATTAAACTAAATATTATATGATTTAGGAGACGTCAGTTTCTTTATTTTACCACTAATTTAGCTAGACATATTATTTAAAGATCCCAAGACGCTTTATTAATTGTAAAAGAGGTATTTAGTATTTACCGGATTTAACTGCTTTAAGGCAGAGGCTCCAGGCTCATAACCTATTAAAAGAAATTGGTATTATGCAGTAAAAATATGCTTAAAATATCTTTAATTTATTATTCTTAGTTCTTAGTTCTTAGTTATTCTTTATACAGCGATATGGAGGCTATATTTATACTTAAATGATTATATTAAGATCCCGAATGTCTCCTGAATGATCACGGATGTCTCCTTTATATGAAAGGAATGATCCCATTACGGGCCTGCGGAGCAATATGATTTCCGGTATGTAGATGGAAATACTGCAATATTACCGGGATCTTCCACAGCATTTATATATATCCGTTCCTGATTCATTAGGGAAGATCTTATTGGGGTCATTATTAAACTGGAATTTTGATCCAATCTGGCCATCTTCAAAGAGATTATTCGCAACTCATTATTTCATGCCAACATCTGTATATAAAGGATCCGCAAATAAAGAAAAAAGGATTCTATGACTCTCTAACTTTTTCCTTCGCTATTGTGACGCTGGGAAACTGTGTGTAGGTAGACCAGGTAGTTTTGAGCGATCTGATTGGCGGAGATCGAAGAATATGAGGGCAAGCACCGCACCTCCAGCACTTCTTCCTTCTCTCTTCTCCCCAGTCTTAGTATTCGCTGCGGAATGCACTTTTTTCTCAAAGAGTAGGTTCCTGTCACAGCTATGTCCAACTTTTACCTAATAGACATCGATCCCAGGATAAAATGGTGGCTTCTAGGATACGTCCTCACTCCCTCTTCAAACCAACCTTCCCAACTTTGCGTAGTCCCCAGGCGCCAAAGCAACATGCAGCCATCATCAATCCGAAACAAGTCCAGAATACAGCACGGTAACCCAACATGAGCGCTTCGGGTGACTTTTTGTTTTCATATGAAGAACCTTGTGTCACACCAGCAGAGACGATGGCAAAAATGGTAAGTCCAATGGAGGTTCCAAACTGAGCAACAACGTTGAAGACCGCGCCAGCCAGGCCCTGGGTTTTGGGCGTGAAGGCGTCCGTAATAATTAAATTTGCCACAGTAAAGATGACTATTTTAACAGACCGTCAGCAATATGTCAAAACAAGACAAGAGATACTCACCGTCTGCCGAGAGGGGTCCCAGCAGCATAGCCCAAAAGGCACAATACCACCACGACCACTCGGGGTCAATGATGGCCATTAGAAGTGGGGATCCTGCACTGAGAACTGAGGTGACTAGCACTAGGTAATTCGCATGAAGACGATGCACCAGTAAACCAGTTCCAAGATTGAGGATGATGCCGCTTATAACGCTGGGGAGGAATCGAAGGGCCGCTTGTATGGCAGGCAGGTCTTGAACTTCTTGAAAGCTGCTCTACATGTTAGCAGAAGAACTCGTCTTTAGCATGCGAAATGAGTTAAACTGACAATAGACTGAGAATAGTCTCCATGCCGTTTAGCACAGCCCATGAGAACAGAACCATGATACAGATAGAGCTGAATGCGGTATTCTGCCAAAGCGAATTTGGGATTAAAGCCGGCTTTCCGATCTTCTCGCGCCAATTCATCCAACCTAGAAATGCGGGCATCATAACTGCTGCCACACAGAGGAGGACAATGTTTTCAGCCTTGTGAATATTTGATGGGCTATCAGTGATGGAGCTGTGCGGAGATTTTCATCAACTTATGTATACCGGCAAGACGCGGAGGTGTACTTACGCAAACACATAAGAGATCATTCCCAAGGAAGAACTGGACAGGAAGATTCCCGTCCAATCAATCTCGCGGCGAAGTCTTCTAAACGTAAACGGTTCTCTCGCGGAATCTTTCGGCAATTTGAAAAAGTTCACCACGGCCAAGCCCATGGTTACACCAGCGCAGAGGTAATACCCAAATCTCCACTTGAGAGAAGTTTCTTGGAAAAGCCCACCAAAAACCAAACCTACTGAGAAGCCAAACGGCTGTCCCAGTCCAAGGCAGGCAAATCCGATATTTCGTCGTTTACCCACTGACATGGAGTCGGTCAAGATACTAAATGCCGTAGGCAGGCACATAGAGGTTGCGATGCCTTGAAAAGTGCGGAACAGAATGAGCTGTATACCGTTTTGAGCTACACCGCAAGCCAGAGTGAAGGTTCCCAGTAAGAAACATCCAATTAGATTGATCATTCGGTTGCCCATGAAATCGGCCAAGGATCCGGCGAGAAGAAGGCAGCATCCATTGGCAAGTCTATAAAGTGTTAGTATACTTGAAGTCCTGGACTCAGTGTGCAAAACCCACGAGTAGACAGATGCCGGCCTGAATAGTAAGCGGCGCCTATGGTCAGATCATCTTCAATCGATTTTTTGTTCAGGGGTTGGCAATTGCTAACCATAAGAGCAGATTATCTGGCAGCCCCAAATCTGCTGCGATCCAAGGCAGCCCAATGGTCAGCAGGCCCGTGCTCATGCTGCCCACAAATGTGATGCCCGTCAAGGTCGTAATCAGGATGACCGCACGGGTCCGGGACAAATTTGTGCGCTGGTCATCACCGGTATCCTCAAAAGAGCCATATCCACGAGATAATGAGCTCTGGGACCCGGGCCCTCGACGAGAGTCATGGTTTAGCTGAGACTGAACTAGAAAATGCGGTGAGTCATGGACATCCGGGGGCGACGCTGCGGTTTGGGTGAGGACCGCTATTTGAGACATCGTGTCAGACGGGTTTGACGTCAACTCGGGACAACGACGGCAAAAACACAAAGAACATCAGAGAATTGAGTTACGGAGATCCGATTCAAAATGTTCACTCCCCCAGCTCATAGTCATGGAGAGGTGCGGGGTGGCCAAGAAGTGGATTGATGCTAAAGTTGATCGGGATAAGCCGGCTGGGTGAACTAACTACATCCGGGAGAAACGATCTATGCACCACAATTGGCCACATCCGCCGAACGCCATGGTCGTGTCGGCCGCTTCGACCGTCGGTGTCGTATAGCCAGGTAGGCAATTTCACTAGATCGTACGCGATAGATTTTCTTCTACGGGATTTCCGTTGTGTATCGCCACTGCGAGAAGGCATCAAACGCTTCTTGTTGCAACTGGTTGGCATCATGTGCCCTAATCGATACTAAAAGACGACCGCAGGCTAAGCGTCTGAGTCATTCAACTGCGGCGAGGTACGTGACAGTCACCGCGCCGCGGGAATCGCCACGGGAATCGCCGCGGGCAGTAAGTACTGTGTCAAGATGCCCGTTATGTACCCTACTTATATGCCCACTTACCACCCCATCGTCAAGCTACGAGTTTGTCAATCTAATATCTGTGCTCGCTATCACATACCTATACATCCTAGCTTATTCTTCGCCTTTCACTCCTCCACCGAATCTATCAATACATACCCACAACAACTACGATGATGTCCAGTGACACAAGCGACTCCCTCTGGACCAGAGCTGATAAAAGTTTGATGAAGACGGGCGTCCCATACTCCCCGGCTATCATAACCAAGGCACAGGGGACCAGGTTATTTGATACCAAGGGCAGATCGATCCTCGACTTTACTTCAGGCCAGATGAGTTCACTTCTAGGCCATTCTCACCCGGAAATTGTTTCCGTTATCCAGAAGTTTGCTGCAGAACTGGATCATCTTCTGAGTAACATGATTAGTCCACCTGTTGTTGACCTTGCCGAACGCCTCGGGCGCCTGCTTCCATCACCTCTTGAAAAATCCTTCTTTCTCAACACGGGTGGTGAGTCGGTTGAAGCTGCGATCAAGTTAGCCACATGCTACACGGGAAATTTTGAGATTATTGCTTTCTCAGCCAGCTACCATGGTTTGACACAGGGCGCTGTATCAGCTACATACTCAGCTGGTCGAAAGCATGGTGGCCCTGTGATGCCAGGACAACTTACTTTCCCTGCTCCTTATGCATATCGGTCACCATTCAGACACGCTGATGGCTCGTATGACTGGGAAGCTGAGATGGAGTATGGATGGTCCATGATTGATAGACAAACAGTTGGCTCGCTTGCAGCTTTTGTTATGGAACCCATCTTGTCTACAGGAGGAATACTTGAACTTCCCATCGGGTATCTCCAGCGAATGAGCCTCGAGTGCAAGAAGAGAGGCATGCTGATGATTCTGGATGAAGCGCAAACAGGCGTTGGACGCACTGGACGAATGTTTGCCTTTGAGAATGATGAAGGGTTTGTCCCCGATATACTCTGTCTATCAAAGACTCTTGGCTGCGGTCTGCCGTTGTCGTCTGTTAGCACAACCGCAGAAATTGAACAACGCGCGAACGAGGCCGGATTTCTATGGCTGTCCACTCATTTTAATGACCCTTTGCCGGCGGCGGTTGGGGACAAGGTTCTGGAAATTGTGGAGCGAGACGGAATCTGCCAGCGTGCCGCAGAACGTGGTGATCAACTATTCCAAGGTCTTCTCGCTCTTCAGAAGAGATATTGGTGTATTGGGGACGTTCGTGGTCGGGGATTACTGCTAGGTGTCGAGATCATTTCGGGTCCGAAAACCAAGGCTTCCGGTTCTGTCCTGGGCCAGGCCATTTCGGAGAGGGCGTTAGCCCGAGGATTGTCATGCAACATAATCACTTATCCTGGAATGGGTGATGTGTTTCGGTTGGCACCACCAGTCACGGTGACTGCTGCCGAAATTGACGAAGGTCTTGGGATTCTTGACGAGGCATTTTCGTACGTTCTTAATGAGCGGGGGATCACCAACTAAAGGAATCATGGGAATGAATAGATAGTTATGAATTTTTGAAACTGCTATGCTTCATCGAGAATATCATTATCATGCCACCTTCCACCTTTAAATGTAGCACTTAAAAGATTACTGAGACTCTTTAAGTGCCGAGCTTTGGAGATGAATATCTAGGTCATACTATGTTCCGGGCAACGTGGACAGTGAGTAGACGGGTAGTGATCTTCAACGTGGGCATATACTCACATCTTATCTTGTCGCTTCCAAAATCAGGATACTCACTGCTATTGTTAATCTATAGGCCCTGTCCTAGTATAGGACCAGGACGGGCTTAAGAGGAGCTGTGTAGTAAAGCACATATTGTACCATATGGCCGTAGACCGAGTCTCAATAATTCCACAAAAGCTATCAGAAATTCGAAGCCAAAGGTTTGCCACTCCTCTTTTTAAGAGAACGTCTCAGAGTTGCCCATTCTAAGTTGGATAAGACGGCTGCTAACAATGTGCTCATTAATCAAGCGGACAATGGGTTGAGCGAGTGTCACCCACATGCGGTTGTATAGGTGGTTGGCTGCTGACTGGCTAGTACAGGATATGTCGAGGTGATAGTATGTGGCCGTGCTCAAGAAGATTTGCCGTAGAGTGCACAGCCTCACGAGGAGCATACTGCGGGGTGCGCACGATTGTGCCGTGAGAGTGACTGGCCTGTATTCCTTCAGTATTATGTGACAAGTAGGATGCATTAGAGATTCTGTGGCCGCGGAAGATTACTAATCCGCTTATATCATCGCCTTGCTTGACCGGACCGATCATGCATGCAATCGTATTGATTTATGACGATATAAATCATGCAATTCCACTCATTTATGACGATCATGAAGCCCCTGAACTTGCATAAATATCGGCTTCTTTATCGTGTAGTTAGAAAGAATAAAGACCTTCAATCGTTGTATATGATCATATAAATTCGGCGTATTAATCAGCTCTTTGCCAAGACCATTTATGCCACAGTTATGAGCCCGGTTCCGCTCTAGAGGATATACCGCTTTAATCGATTATTGAAGCTATACAGAACCTCGCTCCGAGCAACACAAAACGGCAACCTAACGGGATCCTGCAGAGAAGAAACGATTTAGCGGACTATCACGGACCAAAGCCGGCCCCGTTTCTGAAGCTGATATGACCTCCTTATTCGATTCGGATAGTGCCACGAAGGTTAAAGTTATCTTGAAAGGCCGAGATAATTGGCGTAATTGGATTCTTAATATCAAAGAATATGCCGAACGGCTTGATATATGGGATCACTTTAATCTAGAGGACTCTCCGATTATACAACGCCCTAGGGCCCCTATGAAGCTAACAAGGCCCGAAGAACTCTCGGAAACCAATTTTCGCGTCTACTAACTCGATTTTTAAAAATATAAGGATGCTCGGAATAATATTGCAAAGGTGGAGGAAGTGATTAAGATCTCTATTGCGATTCACGTATAACTGTTGATTGAAGAGAAGTGACGATTCGAGATATTAAAGGTACTGAAGGAGCAATACGAGCCGACAGAGGATAAGATGGAAGAAAAGGCTCTAAAGTAGTATAAAGCGGTTATTAAGAGGTCTCTACGGAAAGGCAAGATTAACGTATGGATTGAGGATTTTGACCACGCCTATCTTGCAATCAAATGGCTTAATATGAGCGAGAGTCAAGATAAGCATGTATAGAAGGACTTTCTTTGATCGATTGAAGCCGTGGATTCACTGTATTCAAGGCTGTACTACTCTAATATTCGCAATATCACTTATCGTGCCTTACTGAGCGATTTCCGTACTTATCTCGCCAACAGCGGCCGAGATGATGATTCAATGGGAGGCCATGTCTATGTTACGCTTAACGGCCAAAACGATGCACCAGCAAATGCCTAAAAGCCTCAAGATATCGGGAAGAAAGAGGAAGGAACTCTCCGCTGTGTATGCGGTTTTAGATATCGTATGGATAAATGTTGGTAACTTTATCCCGATCTACGGCCACCGAACTGGAAGCCAAATAGTAAAGTAATAAAGAAAATTAAGGACTTTACTGCAGGATCGTTAATACAGGCCTAAATGGTCAGATCGATTATTGAAAAGAACTGGAAGTAAGGCGATAAAAGGTCTTAAGAATATTACGTTATGGCCCTTTCATTCAGTACTTCGCTTGACTTCCCGTTTAAAAATTGTTTTATTATTGATACCGGTTCCTCCACGCATATATGTAACGAGATATTAAGATTCGAGGAGCTTAATCAATTAAGCGGCGGTCAACTTCACGCTGGCGATTTAACTGTTAAAATTCAAGGATTCGGAAAGGTTAGAATACGGCCTAATTGCGGAGAAGAAAAAGGGGATAAAGAAATTATTCTTACCAATGTCGCCTTCGTTCCAGGCCTCTATACAAACATCCTAAGCGCACAGAAGCTCAAGTAAGCTGGATACAACTTCAGTATGATCCGCAACATGATCTCACGAAACGGCAAGGTTATATTCCGGGTAGAGGAGCACTCATTAGGATTATAGATTATTAAGAAGAATAAAAGCACTCACTACAGCTTCGCGATAATTAAAACTGATTATGATTCACGCAGATCAGCGAGATCTCACGTTCTAAAAGAGAATATTGACTTATGACACCGCCGGATGGCTCATCTTCATTGGAATACACTTCGCCACTTACCTGAAGCCGCTTAAGGCGTCTAAATTGACAATTTTCGAGCAAAGTAATATGATGATCCGAAATGCAAGGTATGTAAGGTTTCCGAGGTCCCGAGACAGATCTTAAGGCAGCCTATAATGACGGCTAAAGCGCCGCTTTAACGCATACACTTTAACCTTATATAAATGAAGTCTGCATTAAATGGTAATTAGTGGATTTCGCATTTTTATGACGAGAATTTGCGCTTTCACAACGTCTTCAGCCATTGCTCGAAGAACGGCTGTGTAGGAGCCTTTAATACCTATATTTGACAGATGCAAAGTATCGTTAAAATAACGATTAAGTTCTTTAGAAGCAATTATAAGCAAGCTCTCGGTAATACAGTCAAGCGAGAAGAAGAGCTTTAAGGCATTATTTATGAGTATTCTGTGGTTGATATGCCTGAGCAAAATGGCGCTGCAGAGCGTGCAGGAACTATTCTTATACTTAAAGCAAGAAAGATAATAATTGAGGCTAAGCTGTCTCGTGATCTCTGGCCGTGGGTTATGAGAAGAGTAGTGAATATTGCTAATCGTATCTCTACTGATGTCTTGAATTGGAAAACGCTATATGAGATAATTACAGGCGAAAAGCCGGATATCTCAGCATTCTGTGTAATCGGCTGTGTTGTATATACGAGACAGGATCAACCGCGAAGCGATAAAATGGCTCCCCGCGCGTATAGAGGCATCCTCCTCGGCTTTGTAGCCTCGAATATCTGGTATATATGGAATCTGAAAAGATAGCGTGTTGAGAAAGCGAGAGACGTTGTATTTGATAAAACATGATCTTACAATCCCATATAACTGTTCCTTAAAGACCTGTTTAGTGAGACATCTTTAGAGCTATCCACAGAGGTACTTGACTTACTGAGAGGCGAAGGGATCTTTCTTGACGAGAAGCCCAATCGCATTGAAGTAGAAGAATCTCTACAAGCTGCAGAGAATAATCAGGAATTATATAATGCTTAAAATGATGAAATTGAACAAGAATTAAGCAGTAAAAGGAGTAAAGAAGGTTAAAGGGTAGATCCAATCTCTTATCACGGTTATTCCGCGCAGCCGAGCACTCTCCTAATGCCTAAATTAATATCTAAGTCACACACTGAAGTTCATAATAAAATTGATTTAATCGAAGACTGTAGCCGCACTAAGGCGATTCCTAGAGGATTCCCGGAAGATTCTATAATTAAGACGCTAAATTAACAAATGTTGCAGAGCTCAGTGGCCTCTCTACGAGATGAATCATTGATTAGATTCTTGCAAGATTTGTTGCAGAACTCGATACTTGAAGCAGAGAGTTTGCGAGTTTTATCTGCACCACCCGTTTAACTCCACGAGTCAGAAAGAGATCATGATTCACACATTTCATCAAGATTAGAGGGTGGAAGACGTAAAGGAAGAGGTCTTACCGATGACAGAACTCGGGAAGAGAATATATTGTACATAAAGCGAAGACTAAGGCCTGTTTAAAAGGATCCAGACTTCTACTACAGCAACGCAATTACTAATTCCGATATTTCCGATCTCTATATCGCTTAAAAGGCTTTCTTAATGGCTATAGAGCTCGCAGGGAGAGAAAAAAGACATTAGTATCAAAATGAGCTTTCTCTTTCGCTGAATTCCTATACAGAAATACTGTAACACCCGCTTAAGAACGAATTCTTATATGTCGCGCAGGCCGAAGTAGGAAATCTCAAGGTGAAAGACTGCTTTATGCTTGTTAATCAAGAAGAAGCTTATGATTTGTAAATTCTTCCGTTGAAATAGATATTTATATATAAGTTTGATGAAAATGGCAACTTCATAAAAGCGAAAGGACGGATCTGTGTGAGAGGAGATCTCAAAAAAGACACAATCGCTAATAATTATGCTATAATAGTGTTTGTAAGAGTGTTCCGAGCCACAATGGCGCTTGTAGCCGCTTTCGATCTCAATACGGATCAGAAAGATGCCGTGAACGCCTTTCTGAATGCTTTGCTCGAAGAAGCCATATATACGAGATTATTAGAGGGATTTTATACAAAGAGAAAGATATGGAAGCTTAGGAAAGCGCTATATAGACTGCGGAAATCGTCACGTCTTTGGTAACAAGCCCTCTTCATTATATTGCTTAAATTCGGCCTCCATTCTGTCTCTGAAGAACAGTGTCTCTTTATAAATCGATATATGATAGTATTAGTCTATATTAATAATATTATTATTATTAATCTTTCTACCGCCGAAGCCCGAGAAACCGCGAAGTGATTTAAGAAAGCCCTAATAGAAGAATACGAGCTGCAAGACATGGGAGAAGTAGGCTGGTTTCTTGGAGTTAGAGTTATTCGGGATAGAGCTTATAAGAAGCTCTGGCTCTGCCAAGATGCATATCTCAAGAAAATCGCTGTGAAATTCCATTTGAATGATCTTACGAAATAGCCGAATATATCGCATTTAACCTCGCTTAATCTCGCTTCTCACGAAGGCCAGGCAACAGAGGCAAAAATCAAGAAATACTTGATAAAGATAGGATTAAGCCAGTATCCTGTAATAATTATACGGCCCGATATTGCATATATGGTTAGTTGTTTATCTGAAGCGCTCAAAAACCCGTTAATAGACCACATTCGCGCTGTAGATCGAATAATCGCTTACTTCTATATCACACATTTCTATGCAATTGAATACTCTGCCGAAACAGATAATCAAGAGGTCGCAGTCATTGCTTCAGATGCAGCTTTCAGAGATTGGCCGGATCGCCGGAGCTCTGCAGGATTTCTTATAAAGCTCTACAATGGATCTGTTGAGTGGAAAGCAAGCAAGTAGTGAGCTATAACGATCTTCACAACTGAAGCCGAATTCCTCGCTCTATCTGAAACTGCTAAGGCAGTATATTAGTGGAGGAGGGTCTTCAATACCATGGGTTTCAATCCCTAACACGAAATGATAGTTTCCTATAATAATTAACAAACCGTCCGATTAGTCAACTCCGAGGACGTGGAGCAACGCTCTAAGCTCCGCCACGTTGATATATATCGTTTGTGGCTTCGCTAGGAAGCTTAGAAAGATGATCTACACGTGCAATGGATTCCTACCGATCGAATGATTGCAGACGGGCTCATAAAGCCCCTTCCAGCTCAAAATTACTGCAAATTTATAAAGATATTGAATCTTGTCAACATTGAAGACCTTATTCTCACTTAAGGAAGATAATGGCCTATACCAGGCGCTGAGGGGGTGTGTGGCCGCGGAAGATTACTAATCCGTTTATATTATTATCTTGCTTGATCGGACCGATCATGCATGTAATCGTATTGATTTATGACGATATAAATCATGCAATTCCACTTATTTATGACGATCATGAAGCCCCTGAACTTGCATAAATATCGGCTTCTTTATCGTGTAGTTAGAAAGAAAAAAAGACCTTTAATCGTTGTATATGATCATATAAATTCGGTGTATTAATCAGCTCTTTGCCAAGACCATTTATG
>JANFQY010000394.1:0-21729 GCA_025592935.1 Aspergillus ostianus | reverse complement strand
GAGAGAGAGAGAGAGAGAGAGAGAGAGAGAAGACAAAAGAAATCCAATTCCATTAAAATCCAAACAAAAATAGGGTAATCGTTCATCCAGGCTTATCGTCGATCTCCGTGAGAGCTGTCTCGTCGCTGTTGATCATCGCTGCCAGACCGGTCCCGGTACGGCTCATCATCCTCATCGCTGAACAATGGCTCTTCGTCACTCTCTCCTGCGAAAGCGTTGTAGAGCTCGCCGCCCCGGCGTTGGGTGGCACCGCCTTGTCCACCGGCCGCATGCAAATCTTCGTCGTCTTCAATCATCTCAAAGTCGTAGTCATCGCGGGGGTCGTTGCGCAGGCGCTTCTGACGCTGGATATGGAAGTAGACGCCGAGGGCGATGCAGAACACGATGATGGACCCTATGGCGGCGTAGATCCAGGCCTGGGTGCGTTTCGAGGCGCCAAAAGTTGGGAAAAAGGCGGGCAAGAAGCTCTCGGACGATGTGGTCGCAGCCGCCGCTTCCTCCGTGGCACTGGTTTTAGAGCCAGTGGTTTCCGCCGGCGTGGGCGCCTTTGACTCCTCTTCGGCCGGGGTCTCCTCTGCCGGCGTAGGGTTCTGCGTACTCGGCGTAGGCTTCGCGTTGACCGGACGATCCGCAACATCAGTGGGCGGGTTCGGGGCTTCGGTTTTGGTTGGTCCGGGGTGAACACTTGTCGTGGCCACGATCGCATCCTCGATGTCGTGATCATCATCATGCTCGTTGGGCAGAGGATGTAGGCCCTGCTTGGCGCCGTCGATGGCTTCTCCCCAGAGGTTCAGTCGCCAGTCGATGAACTTTCCGATCTCTTCATTGACAACGGTGTCCTTGACGATTACCGTCCATTTTCCGACGCCAGCTTCTCCCCTAGTTATTATTAGTACGGTTGAAATGGGAGAACGCAGTAGATGTAAAAGAAGAAAAGAAAAGCCGATGATAAACATACCAGTGTGCCACGGTCATAAAGGTCCAGTCAACATAACCCGCCTTTTCGTTATCGGACCGTCTAGCGGTACTCAGATGGCTGATGATGCCCTCCGGACTACGCAGCTCCACGCTGATATCGCCGCGGCGGGTGTGGTTAACATTCATAGTCACAGTCACATGCTCTAGCCTCTGAATATTGGCCTTCTGCACCATCTTGTTGGTCACTTCATAGGAACTTGCCAGACCCTGGTTTCCTTGAGGAATCTCATGCTGCACCCGAAGCCACGGCGAGTGGAACCAGGCCTGGGGCTTGACGAGATCCCATGTCTTGGCCTTCTGCACCAGCGAGTACGCATCCACCTTGCCGAATCCCCAGTCGTGGCTGAACTTCCGGCCGCTCTTGGTGACCTGCCAGCTGCCGTCATCCTCGTGGACCGGAACGGCCGTCTCCAACATGAGGTACTGAGCATCCCGCCACGTCAACTCGGGTCGAACGCTGAGAGCGAGAGCGATGGTACCCGCACCTAAGGGGCCCGCGGCTGACGTTCCACCGTGAAGGGAATAGCACTTATCGGTGCCGACATCAGTGGTGTGAATGGCGTCGGTGGTGCCACTGCTGTAGGCGACCACCAGCTGGGCGGAGCAAGACTCCGAGTAACTGGGGTGATTGCCCTCGCGATCAATGGCACCGACAGTGATGCTGTAGATACTATTCGTGTATCCGTCGAAGTTGCAGTTGTCGTCGTACGAGGCACCGTTTCCGGCGGCGAAGACGAAGATGGAGCCTTTGCCGCCGCGCCCCTTCTGGATACCATTGACCATAGCTTTCTTGATCAAGATCCCGGGCGCTTCCATCGTAGCTCCGTCGTCAGGTGGACCCCAAGAGCACGAGTAGATGTGGTTATCCTGGTAGGCGTAGTTGATCGCGAGCGCCTCGTCCTGGTCGTCAATCGGTTTCGAGAGAATGCGAATACCGGCAACCTTGCTGTCATACGCAACGCCCACTCCGCAGATGTCGTTTCTCGCCGCCGCAATCTCTCCGGCACAACGGGTACCGTGATTATCATCCGACAGCAGCGGTCTCGGTTCCGGTGACTTCTCGTTGAAGTCGTAGGAACCCTTGGCGAAATAATTCGGCTTCAAGTCATTGCTGTACATATCCAGCCCGTCATCCACCACCGCCGTGGTAACGTTATGTCCTGTAATCCCTTCCAACCAGATACCGGTGACGTTCAAGTCGTGGCCGAGCTGCACGGTATTGTAGAGATGCCACTGGCCACTGAAAATCGGATCGGCGATTTGCAGCGTGGACGCGATGTTCTTCTGGATCTTCACGGCCTCGGGGCTCTCCTTGGTGGTACCCGCGGGCTCTCGCGGCAAGTTCCCCGGCGGCGGTATCCGCTTCTGCAGTCGCTGCTTGAGAACCAGTTTCTGAGACCACAGCACGCCGTCCAGTCCCTCGTCGGTATCCAGCGAAGAGCTGCTATCCTCCGAGCGTCGCCTAAGTCTCCTTCGGGCCCGCGCACGTTCCAGCATGGAATCTACATCGCCATCACCATCGCGCGGCACGGAAAAGGTATAGTGGCCATCAAGTTCTCCGATAGGACCTTCAAATCGAGCCCCCAATCGCTGGGCAATGTCGGAGGGAGAAGCGGAGTCGTCAAGGTGGAGGGCGAAGTAATCGTGGGTTTCGTACGATCGGCGAGGATGGAGCGAGGCAGTGGTAGCAGTGAACAGGCCGAAAGCCACAGCCGCGGTGTCGAGAAGACGCATGTTGGCGGCGAATTGACACCTTCTTCACGGAAGGCGAGATCAGGACAGATATCGGATGATTGCCATGGAACGAAATTCGGTGCCAGACCTTGCAAAGGAGATTCGCTTGAGAACAAGAAATAGAAGAGATAAAACAGAAGCAAAAGCACCGCAGGCGAAGAAAGAAAAAGAAAGTAAAACTAATCACAAAGGAGGATGTTGAGGATGGCGAGCACTGCTCGAAGGCGTGGGAGGAGGACGTTTGGACGGGGAAACTCCTGACCCGTCGATCTTCACGGGGCTAAATTCACTTACTCCGGTGTAGT
Source organism: Aspergillus ostianus (assembly GCA_025592935.1). NCBI lineage: Eukaryota > Fungi > Ascomycota > Eurotiomycetes > Eurotiales > Aspergillaceae > Aspergillus > Aspergillus ostianus. The sequence continues at coordinate 18,712 of JANFQY010000394.1, read as the reverse complement.
CCCGAGTGCCACCGAATCTTGGAGGGTCTGCAGATTGAGCCTTTAGGTGGCTGAAGATAAAGACCGATTACTTCTTCGTATTTTGCTTACTATGAAGAAGAACGAGTATTTGTCTTCATCTCAACAGGTCGAGACCTTTCTAGGGGCACCAGTGAAGACACGTTGAAGTTGGGGCTCCTTGCAGTGATCCGCATAGGCAGCCTCGTTATTGTACGAATACGGGCCCCGTTATTCACATTATTCATCGACAAAGCCAAGAAGCATGAATAGAATTTGTACACGGTAGGTAAACACCAGAATTTCGACTCGATTCTTTTGGTCAACCTCGGTTGAATAGTGGTGATAGATAGTCCTTGAGAAGCAAATGGCCGATCGGACGAAGCATTCCAAGCATCTTCGAGATCCACGCTAGTCCAGGAATCAGTGCTGTCGTGGTCGGCAGCATAAGGAAGGACAAAGGGAGGAAGATCGTTTAGGGCTACCGAGTGACCCTCCAGCTTCAAGTGACTAGTAGTAGCACGCCTACACATTCATTAGAGGTACGGTTTAATTATGATTCTTGCCATGCCCCGTTTGATTTGATTCTTCGATTTTTATGTCTTATTTATTTATTTTTCTCTTTCTGTTGACAATTATAATACCCTGAATCGTCGAAGCGCCTTCAACTGGCATAGCATACATTCTATACCTAGGACTCCGTATAGAGGTGGCATCCGCAAGTATACAAAGCCTCGGCGTCGAGACATGTCTTTAACTCAAACACAATGTCGGGTTCACAGTGTATCCCCCTGACCTTTTCCAATTGTCATCTCCAATTCTCCGACACACCGAATGACAGGCGAATCATCCACTGGAAGTAGACACACCGCTTGTTGGTCAGATCGGCGATGGGATGTATACGGTGTGATTGGATGGTCGGGCTGCGAAGGGCAGTTGGGCCTGTAATTTTCCCAGTTTTCTTTTTTTTTTTACTTTTCTTGTCTTGTCGCTTCTGATTGAGTTTTCATCAATGGCCATTTTCTTTTCTTAGAAACGTGCCTGGCGACGGAGGTTTGTGCAGCACGAGAAAGGCCCCGCAATGATGAGGGCTGGGTTTCTTTCCAGCCACCGGTTTAATCGAGTTAATCTCCTCTCGATATATTCCATTTTCCTGCCCTCTCACATTAGGGCTTTTTGGTGTTCGAAGACTAGTATCATCATCTGCAATCCTCTCACCTGGCTCATCTCTTCTCCCCTCCTTCTTGTCCCATTGCATTCACCCCCATTGACTTGACGTGACTATACTTCACTGTCCCCACCGCAGCCGGCGTCAGATCGAACAACTCTGCCCATCGATCTACTCGCCGCTATCATAATGCACTGTTAATTTGTTTTGTTTAACCTGTCGCTTATCGGTTAAATTTACATTCAATCCAATTGTCTTCTAGCAATCGTTGGGCTGTGACAGGCAATTGAGAGATCGCTCCAATTACGCACCTCTCTGCTTTAGTGACCTGCATCTGCTAAAGCCCCGACCATTCATACTAAGTATGTCCATGCAAGGCCACCCTCGCTCTCTTTAGCCGCCGAATCGATTGACCTGTGGAGATTTGACACTCACAAATGGCCAGACAGGTACCGGAGTCAATCAATCCCACGTAACCCCGGTAGCCAAGTCACTCCCCACGTGTCCGGGCCTCTCTGGACGGTGGTACAGGAATCGAATCATTGGAAGAATGGCCGCCGTCGCATCTCAGCCCCCGACGAACGGGGATTCCAAGGCACCCCCTCCTCCTCCTCCTCCTCCTCCTCCACCACCACCACCACCACCGCCGCCGCCGCCGCCGCCTCCTCCTTCCAATGGCGCATTGCGCCCAACAGTCCTACATACCCGTCAACTAGCTGAACTTCCCAAACCTGTTGACATGGACACGGAAGACGACTCTGAATCGGATGTCAGAAGCTCAGATATGCCCCGCACGCACCCTAAACCATCCAAGGCCGACCCTCCCGCGCCAAAAACACAGGATGTGGACCGCTCGTTCTCCGCTCGAGCTAAAGACCTTCCTCAGAAGGCGAGTCTAGATTCGATGGAGAAACCAGTCTCACCCGAGCCTCCAGTATCGCCTGAACCTTCATCATCACCCGAGCCTTCTATATCACCTAAACCTCCTGTATCACCCGAACCCCCTGCAACTCCTGAACCGCCAGTCTCGCCTGAACCGCCATCATGGCCTGCATCTCCAACATCGCCTGAATCCCCTGCATCGCCTGAACCGCCAGTCTCGCCAAAGCCAGTGGTTTTACCAGAGCCGCCGGCCTCGCAAAAGTCTCGAGCTGTCAATGATGAATTTACGCCGGGGGATGATGGTGCTGTCGTACGCAAGGCATCGGTGCCATCCAACAGTAACGATCAGCCGAAGCCGGTAAAACGGTCGGATACGATCCGTTCTACGTCGGAGCAGCAGCGAGACTGGGCTGCTGACCGATCGCCTCTCCAAAAGCTGGAGGTCACGCTGAACGGAATCAGCAAAGAAGAGAAACGAGCCCGAGTCCAAGAAGCAGAGATGAGACTCAAAGAACGCATGGCTCGCCAACAGAATGGCGGCGAGAAACATCCACCCCCCGCGGCAAGAAAATCCCAGCGCAGATCTACACGCGATGACCCCGATGCTGGAGCTGGAGTCTCCCAGAGACCTAAAGCCGGAAGATCGGCGATGCCACCGCAGCCTGTGCAACCACCCCCAAGGCGATCTGACCATCGGCGGTATGCCTCCGAGGGGTCCGAAGATATGGATCATCGCGAACACAGACCGGTTGACAGGTCGAAATCCACCCGCAGCAGAGGTCCATCTTATCAATTAGCACAGTACCCCGATGACAGACCTACTGCTGCTCCCATTATCAAAACAGGCAGTGCCCCGAGACGGTCAGTGTCTGTAAGCCACCAGGCTGGTGGTAATCGTGCCGACCCGCGCTCGATCAATCAACCCATTCATCGGGACAGCAGATTTCCTAGCAACGCCCCCATGCCTCGCGTGATTCCAGCGCAAGAGCCCCCTCAAGTCGCTCCCGCGGCACAGGCCGATGTTCAAACCTGGGGAAATTCACCCTACGGCCACCCTAGAGCAGCCCCGAATAGAGCGAGGGCGCAATCAATGAAGAAAAAGAATGTTCCCCCCATGGGAATCCCACCTCAGCAGGCTCGCCGAGGCTCATATGCTGCCGACAACTCCGTTACATCTGATCCTATGAGTCCCAATTCTGACCAAATGGCGGCGCCGTTCGAGAATGAACCGCCTCCGCAGCCCAAGGCTAAAAAGCAGACGGTTTCATTCAACGTGCCGCCGCCCACGCCCCCTCCCCTTTCAGAATGGAGGACAGCACCGATCGCAAGGCTCGGAGCCTCCGACTTTGAATTCCAGCATTTCGACAAGGACCTGGGTAAGGCATGGTGGGAAGGCGGAGGCAATAATCGCCGACGAAGCAGAGCTCTACCGAACAATTATCAAAAGCCTCCGGCTCAGAGATTGACCTGTGAGTAATGAATATACTAAATGGCTGACTGGGTTTCTCGGTCTTTGCCTTCACAAAACGGAATATGCAGACTGACTCGATCCTACAGCAAAAATAAATCGCTTCCAGCCTCAACTTTTCTTAAAGAGCGGCCCATTGCTTCGCTACGCTGGACTGAAGCGGGTGCGTATCGACAGCCCTAAGGGCCCATTCGACAAGGAGACGTGGAGGGGCAGTATTCTCATCGTGACCAAGGATTCTCGATCTACTTATGAACCAGCACCTACGTTAAGACTGTTTTCCCAGCCAATGGATCTCTTGCCGCCTCCGCCAGCTGAAGTCAGCGGCGAAGATGCTCAGCTTCCTCCCGAGTACGTTGATCCGACCGCCGGGCTTATGAAGCTAGGTCGCGACGGCAGGGCTCTCTACGTGAAACCCGTAGAGCACACCGAGGAAGAAGTCGATCTGTCGCAGGTAGAAAATGATGACGGCATCTACGAAATGTCCCCTAGCATCATTGATTACAGCGAGGGTATGAAGCAGCCGATACCTGCCAATAGGCTCCACCAGGTGGACGGAGAGTCGGCCGAAGCATACAAGGATATTGCGGGTGCTCGCCTCTATGCCGACCCCGGGAGAGATGTCACCTTCTGGAGATTCAACCTGGAAATCGAGCTAGGACCGACCCAGCAACGGGTCGCCTATCGTCTCAACCAAGGCCCGGCTTTGGGATTCTGGGTGCCTGCAAGAGGACAATCGATGAACATCATGTTCCACACCTGCAACGGCTTCAGTCCTGGCGTCGACTCCGACAAGCTCTGCGGACCGGACCCTCTGTGGCGAGATGTCCTCAACGAGCATCAGACGCGTCCATTCCACGCCATGATCGGTGGCGGAGATCAGATCTTCAATGATCAAATAACTACGGAGTCGACCCATTTCCAGGAATGGGTGAAGATCAAGAACGTGCACGAGAAGTACGAAGCTCCGTTTACTCCGGACTTCCGAGCGGAGCTGGAGACCGCGTTCCTCGAGCGTTATTCCGCGTGGTTCTCGCAAGGTCTTTACTCGCTGGCCAACTCGCAGATCCCTACGATCAACATGTGGAATGACCATGAAATCATCGAAGGGTTTGGATCCTATTCCGACGAGTTCATGGGCACACCTGTGATCTCCGGATTGGGCAACATCGCCTACAAATACTACTTGCTCTTCCAGCACCACAGTGTTCCGGAAGAGACCGAGGCGGAAGAGCCGAGCTGGTTGCTTGGAGCACAACCAGGGCCGTATATTAACCAACGCAGTCGCAACCTGTTTATGTCCTTGGGCGACGGAGTGGCTCTTCTTGGATTGGACTGCAGAACGGAACGAATGGTGAGATATATCCGACAAATTTTGACTTGGAAACAGTGCTAATTATAACAGAGCGACGAGATTCTCAGCGAGCAGACATGCGACTTGATCTGGGACCGATGCCACCGTGAAATCGTCAGAGGCGAGACCAAACACTTGCTGGTTTTGTTAAGCATTCCGCTGGCATATCCCCGAGTGGTAGGTAGCTGTTCCCAATTCGCTACATCGTTTAGCTAACGCAAACCAGGCTATGGTGAAGAACATCTTGAACAGCAGAAAGTCACTCGGTAAAGCCGGCATGTTGGGTGGATTGGTCAACAAGAATGGCGGCAAGGTCGAAATCTTCGACGACCATTGGACGGCGAAAAATCACAAATCCGAACGCACATACTTGATCGAGGATCTTCAAGATCTCGCTGCAGACAAATCTGTGCGGGTGACCATCTTGAGGTAGGATCTTCTCTCATCATTCGACTGTAGCATTGAACTGACAAGAGTTGGTTTATAGTGGCGACGTCCATCTGGCTGCCATCGGCGAGTTCTACTCAAACCCGAAACTGAACGTCCCCAAGGATAGGGATTATCGATACATGCCCAACATCATCTCCTCGTCCATTGCGGACATGCCCCAAACGGACGTGGTCTCGGATACGCTCAACAAGCGCAATCGAGTGCACCATTTGGATACCAATACTGACGAAGATATGATTTCTATGTTCACTCACGACGTTAATAACAAGCCGCGGAATAACAAGCGACTGCTTCCCCGGCGTAACTGGTGTGCCATCCGAGAATATCAACCTGGTAAGTTGGCGTTTGACCTGCCTTATACAATCACAAGCACTCTCTGACCGAGAATAGGCTCTACACCACCAGGAACTCCGGAAATGGAAGCTCTTTCCCTTGACGAGCCTCGCCCGAATAAGCTCCAAAGAACGCTCTCGCTCAACCGTGGGGACCGACCCCAGGGTGGCAGTGGTAGCGGTAGCGGCGGCGGCTTGCTCCGTCGACTGTCGCAGCGAGGCAAACCACCCACCAAGGATTTCAACCTTGGAGGACAACCCAACAGCCGACGAATGAGTATGGATGGCCCATTCCCGCCCGCGGAGACCGGAGACTCGTACTATGAGCAGTCTGCCGAGTTCCGACCGGGTCCCTTCATGCGACGACCTACCAACCTCAGCCAGAAGGCCGCCAAGAGAGCCGCGAAGCATGGCGACGACGGCACCGGCGGCTTTGTCAACCTGGAGGGTGGATTGGCAATCACGCTGAACCTCGAATTGAACCCGCGCGACCCCTCCGGCATCACCACGCCATACAAGATGCTCGTACCGATGCTCCGCTTTGAGGGCACCGAGTACGATCCCCCCGCCACGCCGGTCACCAAGGGATGGAGAAAATGGCTGGGAGTGCGCCGAAAGAAGGCGGACCGTCATGCAGTGGCCGAAGATACCGAAGCCGAAATGGCGACCGACGAGGAACTTGAAGATGAGGACGATGACTACGATGACTACGACAACGGGGGAGGAGGAGTAGGAGGCGGTCAGAGACGATCCAGCGGACGGGGCTATTACGACGGGGCTGGCATGCCTCCGGAGACGTTGGTCCCGATGGGCGCAGGTGGAGCGGAGGACGAGGATGGCGTCAGAGCGGCACCAAGGCGAAAGAAATGGTTTGGGCTGGCCTGAGGGGCGGTGAGGAAGGAAGATGAAGTCGATGACATGATGATTGATGAAATGATGAGTTAAGCCATGTACCTATGAACCTATGAACGATCTAAATGTACTACCCCAATGCAATGCAAATGATAACAAAATATGCACTGATCGATAAGCAAAGGCGGTCTCGACCCGGGCTCGCTGCCTAAGCTGCACGTGACCGGGTCTCGCCGCGGATGATTCCTAATCTTTTCTCCTCCCTTCCTTTCTTCTTCTTCATGCTTCGGCTTGTGTTCTCCATCTGCCTTCTCATTCTTCTGCCACTATCCGCCTGTCGTTCCAGATCTTATCAATTAATCAATTTGGTCCATCTTCCCTGACTCAGCTTCAATTGGTCATCGTCATAGTGTACGTTCCAGTCTAGTCCCTCCTCCTCCCCGACCAGATGAACTAATCGCTCTCCTTAGCTAATCGCAAGTCCCCACCATCGGAAATCCGCCCCTCTTCGCCTCTTCGCCGTGCCAGATTCTGAAATAATAATTTAACCTGCCCTCCTCCCTCTCCTTCTCTCTCCCCTGACTCTCGGTCAATTCTCTCGTCTCTTTTCCCCAACCCTGTTAACACCGGCAATCTGTTTTCCTCCGCCTTTCGCCGATTCCCTTTCTCTTCCATCCGCTCCTCTCTTGGATTGACTGCTGCTGCTGCAACTACCCTGCACAACCAGTCCCCTCCGTCTGCCTCGGTTCTATCAAGTCCGCTCTCGACGCCACTGCGCGTCAAGTCCACTGTCAGAATGGTTCACACTCCTGTAGTTAGTGAGTAATCTCCTGTGCCCTCGTGGAGTGGGATGGAACGAAAACGCTAACCGCAAAACAAGTCATCGGCTCCGGCCCCGCCGCTCACACCGCCGCCGTCTACCTCTCGCGAGCGGAACTCAAGCCTGTCCTCTACGAGGGTATGCTGGCCAACGGCACCGCCGCCGGTGGTCAGCTCACCACCACCACCGATATCGAGAATTTCCCCGGTTTCCCCGACGGCATTGGTGGCGCGGAGCTGATGGAGAACATGCGCAAGCAATCGATCCGATTCGGAACCGAGGTGATCACCGAGACCATCTCGAAGATCGATCTGTCCCAGAGACCCTTCAAGCTGTGGACCGAATGGAACGACGGCCCTGACAACGAGCCCGCTCGCACTGCGGACGCCGTCATCATCGCCACTGGTGCCAACGCTCGCCGTCTGGACCTGCCCGGTGAGGAGAAATACTGGCAGAACGGTATCAGTGCTTGCGCCGTCTGCGACGGTGCCGTGCCCATCTTCCGCAACAAGCCCCTGTACGTCATCGGTGGTGGTGACTCCGCTGCCGAGGAGGCCATGTTCCTGGCCAAGTACGGCAGCCATGTCACCGTCCTGGTCCGTCGCGAGAAGCTGCGCGCCAGCAAGGCTATGGCCAACCGTCTGCTTGCCCACCCCAAGGTCACCGTTCGCTTCAACTCCGTCGCCACCGAGGTCCTCGGTGAGAATAAGCCCATGGGTTTGATGACCAACCTGCGCGTCAAGAACACTGTCACCGGCGAGGAGGAAGTCGTGGACGCCAACGGTCTCTTCTACGCCGTCGGTCACGACCCCGCCACTGCCCTGGTCAAGGGCCAGCTCGATCTCGACGAGGATGGATACGTCATCACCAAGCCCGGTACCAGCTACACCAGCCTCGACGGTGTCTTCGCTTGCGGTGATGTCCAGGACAAGCGTTACCGACAGGCCATCACCAGTGCCGGTACGTTCAATTTTGTTCCTTCCGTATTACTCTCATAGGTATACTAACAATCTCTCAAGGTTCCGGCTGTATGGCCGCTCTCGACGCCGAGAAGTTCATCGCTGAGCGCGAGTCTCCTGAAGAAGAGCCCGTTAACGAAACCAAGACCGACACCGAGGGCACCGGGGCTGAATACAAGTCCAACCCTCTGCTCTAAGCGCAAATCCCGTCGAAAAATCTATCTATCTATCTACCCTCCCTTGATTCTTTAGATCCCTTTTTATCATCTCATAAATGATTTAGACCCCCTCTCTCAGTCAGTCACATATTTCATATACGGCTGACTGAATGCGGCGCACTATCTTATCATGTCTTATGTCTCGGATGGTTTCCTATTTTGACTTTCCTTTTTCCTGTTTCTGGATGATTTCTATCACGCTTATACTTAGACGTCAGCGGTTTTTTGTTTTATTTTCTATTAATTCTCAATGATGTTATAGACATATATATATCTTTCTTTCGGGTGTGAGTGAGATTTTTTGACGAAAGAGAAGAGTTGCTTGCTTGATTCGCTTGCTTATGCTTTATACACATAGATTCACTGCTTGCTGCCTTGCTACCTTGCTTGCTTAGATCTCTTCTGGTTCTGCTATTCTCCTTGTCTAGATCACTATATATCTTTCTCTCATGATACAGCTAAACAGATGTTATCAAGAGAACATTCGATAAATCAGATACTTCTTGACATGAATCGAACTTAAAATAAAATCAAGGTTCTGCTGAGCCCTTGATGCAGTTAAGCATTCTATTTCAGAGTTTGATCAATTCGATTCACATATCATACTGATATGTCAATCAAACCGGTTACAATCTCTACCTGCTAGCCTACCTACCTACTTCTTGAAAACCAGGAGAATAGCAATCTATTTCTATATCTACTGATTATAGGAAAGGAAAAGGAGTATGTATAGTTAGCACCTGATTAGTGATTTGCGAGATAAGACGAGATATGACGACTTTCTTGATTTTGAAGTACATATAGAATATAAATATTTGGTTTGATATGATCGAACCCAACCCTCGGTTGAGGTAGTAAGTAGGGGGGAAGTTGAGGGGGAGTGTTTGTACTCGACAAGTATGAATAATATAGTTCATCCATTTTGGGTCCTCTAAACATGCCGTTTACGTCGAAACTTCTCTCTTTTCTCTTTTTCACTCTGTTCTTTAGTGAGGATGAGGATGATGGGTGGCGTAGAGGTTTTGTATCTGGAGACAAGAGGGGGAGGGGGGAAAGAGACTGAATGTCTCTAGAGCAAAGGTGGCCCTGTGGAACTAACTTCCGCCGTAATCGTAGTAGATGAAGGCATATACTGCGTAGTCCATTGAATAGGAGGACCCTGTGGCTGCGATCCACCTGCGCCACCGGGAGCAGCGACACTGGCGGCATCAACATTGGCGTCAGCACTAGCATGGACCCCAACGCCGGCCACGGCATTAGCACCCAGCCCAGGACCCGATCCACTGCCAATCGCATTCGTCGCGGCCTCCGACTTCCATGAATCAAACGGATGCGCGGCGCACCAACGCCCCTTCACCTGGTCCATCTTCTTTTCCCACTCGGCCATCTTCTGCCGCCAGTTGGAACTCATCTCGGCGTTCGTCTGCTGATTAACCTCCGCTTGCTCGATGTATGGTCGTTTCTCGTCCTCGGGGGCCTGTCGCCACATCAGGCCCAGGGCGTGGCGGATTTCGTCGCGCGGCGTTTTGGCGTTGGGGTCGTTCGTCGCTTTGCGGCGCGCCTCGTCGCATTGGGTGCGGCATTTTACCCAGTAGTCTTTCTGGTAAAGGAGGAAAGGGTTTAGACCGACGGTTCGTGCCGGTCGAGGGACGGGTGGTCCTATTTCGGCATGGATGGCCGCCCACATGGCATGTTCGTAGGCCTCTCGAAGGGCCGTTTCGGGGGATTTGGGTGCCGGCGGAGCAGCTGGTTCTAACGTGGCGAGGGAGGAGACCGTGGTCGGTTGCTTGCGTTTCTGCCCACTGGTCGGTGGGCTGTTGACTGAGAAGTCCACTTTGCCTCTCTCGGGGACCAGCGGATGCGGCAGTTGGATTGGCCCTAGAATGGAGTCGATGACTTCCGACGCAGCTCGCAGGCCGGACAGGTACGCACCGTGAACGGTGGCAGGATGGGTGCCGCAGGTGGCTTCACCGGCAAAATGGAGGTTTCCAATCGGTTTGGCCATTGAATCGTAATCCCCTGGGAGTGCTTGAGCAGCTACGTAGGAGTAGCTGCCGCGAGTGAACTTATCTGAGCGCCATCGCGTAACAATGGTCTCCAACGGGTCCGGAACAGCAGCGTGCTTGAAGACGTTGCGAAGTTGACTGGTGACCTCCGTGATGATTTCGGCGTCGGGCGTACACTCCGCTTGAAGCGCGGCGTCTCCGGCCATTAACGCAATGAGAACGGGAAGACCAGTCGTTTTCAGACAGTTCCAGAATAGATAGAATCGGCCGCGGTTCGCCGAGTAGTCATCTTGCGTCATGCTGCCTCGAGACTGGGGCTCGCGGAGAAGGCCAAACATATCCCTCTCGGTGTCCCAGAATGGCTGCTCAAACACAAGGATCACCTTATTCATAACGCCAAAACCCAGCCGATCAATAGCACCGAGTTTCCAGTCGGGAAGAGGCGGCGAGAATTGGACCGAACCGTGTTTGAGGACTCCTAACGGGCAAGTGAAAACTACCTTGTCCGCCACGATCGATTCACCGTCCTCACATTGAACCACCGTCTTTTTTCCGGCTCCTGTAGGGTCGTAGGTGATCTTGGACACGGACTTGCTCGGTCGAACATCGAGTTTTGTCGGCCATGCATACAGTCCGTACGGTACTTGCTGGTAGCCACCCACGACCTGCGAGTGCTCTCCTTCGAATTCATTGCCTATATCCTGGTCCCACCCAGAAAGACTGAGCTGGTCGATATTAGTGGCGTTGGCGTATTCCAAGTTGGCAAGATGCCAATTGAGCAATCGCATGTCTTTCGGCGACAATTGCAGCATGCGTTGGTACTGTCGGATGCCGTCATCCATTACAGCACCGAGGGTTTGGGACGGCGAGGCCTTCGCAATGGGATCGAGGTTCAGCGTATCGTTCACCGATACCCCGGGATTCAATTTCCATCCCATGTTTTGAGAAGTTAGGGCGACCGGATCCTCTTCATTGCGATCAAGGTCTGCTCCCGCTGTCTTAATGTCGGCAGTCTTGTGGCCAACCCCCCGGCGGACACGTTTATTGGGAAACAATTGTCCAATAGTGCCAGATGCCCTTGCCTCCTCATACTGTCTTACTGTAAGCCCGTCGCTCGTTGACACGTCTCGGCCAGAGTTGATGAATTCTCGGTTCCCCTCTGCCGTAGGGACGATGCCTGATTTATGCCGATAAAAACCCGACCGATCCAGAACATCATTATAGAGCTTCTCGTCCATGGCGTCACGCAACTCATCCACCGGAGAGCCGTCTATGTCATAAATGGTTGAGATATCGCGTAATAAATGATATGAAAGAGCCAGCTGGCCTCGAATGATCTGATCTAACGGGTTGCCATGGTCGAAGCCCACAACAATGTGCGCCCCCATTTCGGCCTTGGGAACAAGCCCAGGGGGTAGTTTAGATGACCGAAGGCTCTGTAGGGGATGTGAATAGATACGTCCTCCAATCCTGCGCCTTCCCTCTAGAATAACAACACGCGGCGAAGCAGCCTGGTCGTGGTAATGCTGAAAGAGGCCCTCCAGCTGCCGCGCACAGCCCAGACCCGCCATTCCTGCTCCAATTACGACAACCACGGGACCATCTCTTCGACGACCTTTTTTGCTGGACACCAAAGCAGTTGGGATCTCGACGCAGCCAAAATTGATATATCCGTTTCGAATTAACCAATCATACGCAAAGAAGGCAAGATTCATCCACCGATATTCCTTTGCGCAGCCTAGAGCTTCTTCTTTGGTAACACTCACGATTGGATTTCGTGTCCACAGCCGCAGAATCCCGTTTCGAATATTCAGATACACGGTGACGTGCAGATGACAAATGTGGTCCTGCAAGGCGTCTTGTTCCTTTTGATGAAGAGCATATGGATTGAGTCGAGAGGCATACGCCGCCGCGACGCACTGCTGGGCGTAAACGCCAGTAGGGAGCCTTGGCGGGATGGACGACTTGGGACGGTATCTAGGAGAGCCGGGTCTACTCTCAACTCCCTTAGGGTCTGCAGCAGACGATAGCGAAGAAAGTGCATTTAGGGCGGCCAAGGGCGACGTTGACTTTTTCTGACTGATCGTAGATACTAGCGAAGCAGTCGTAGCGGAGTCGTTTGGCGTACCCCGAACCGTATCTGCATCGAGATCACGGGAAACATCATCAGTACTTTGAGAGCCAGTGTCGGCTCCAGGAGTCAAAGTAGCCTTTGGCGGATTCCATAATGGGATGGAAGGAGGAAAGGGGTATACATTGGTATTCGGGTTCACATCTTCTCCCAACCCAGAGCTAAGTGGCTTGTATGGCTGCCCGAGCGTCGCATGAGATGATGACAGCGAGATCCTTCCTGTGTCATTGACGACGGCATTTGTAGATGAACCTTGACTGAACGGCGTCATTTCGACGACGAAAGCTTCTCTGATCCGGGTGTCCCGATCAACCCGAAGTTGAGGATGTTATGTGTGTATGTATGTATGTTACTTCTACCAAGGGGGATCATATGATCATCAGACAATTTCCACCAACTCAATCAGGAATTATCCGCATGAGAGATGGATGATTGCGACCAAGAACGTTTCCCCATCCACGAGATTATACGGAGCACTCCGGAGGGATATATCAGATCTCGGCGTTTTCATCCATGGTGGGTCCACTCATGGTAGGGAGGCAAAAGGCTTGAAGTGCGGGATGTATGACAATCTTTGAGGTTATGTCAGAGAATTAAGATACACGGAGAGAATCAAAACTTGATCAAAATCAGATGTCTAGGGTCAAGTGAAACAACAAGCACGACCAAGGTAAATTGGAATAAAATCTCCGGGGTTTGGTAGGCATGCAGGGATAGTTCGACTTACCTGTGATATAGCTCTCGTAACGTGGCCCCGACTTAGTACCCGAGCGAGAAAAGGGGTGAAGAGGAAGGAGAGAGAGTCAGGAGAGAAACTGTAGTAGCCCCCAAAACACGAAGCAATCCACCAGGCGCCAGGAAAGAACCGGGGCAATCCATGCAAGAAGAGAGTAGAGAGGGAGGGAGGGAGGGAGGGAGGAAGAGCGGGAAAGAGACAAACGGACGGAAGTTTCGCAGTGACGGAGCGGAACGGGAGACCAGCGTATTTTTCAGTCCGAACCGTCAGCCCTACTGCTTTTGCCTTCTTCACGTCTTTTGCTGCGATCGCCGGCCCCTGTGCACCATGCAACAACGGCCCTTGTCGTCCTGTTGGAAATCCTCTCCCATTCGCTAACCCAGAATTTATTGCCGCAGGTTGACGCCGGTACTGCGCCCGAGGGGCAGGGACTGGTACTACAGTAACCAAGATTTTCTACTATTCATTCTCAAGGGATTGGCCCACTCCCCAGTTCAACCGCCCAATGCGCCTCTATTACATTGTATTATGCACAATCCACCGTTGACCCGCATAAGAACATCGCTCGTGATAGTGACAAGTGGTCCACTCAATACAGAGAGGCGGCTGGTTCAGGGCTTGCGTACATGGGTATGCAAATTGTACATTTCACCCTCCGTGCCGTCGCCATCCCGGAAGACGTCGGAGTTACTGTCGGTAAACTCGTCGCGGTAGGAATCCCGCGATCCCGTCTTCAGGTAGGGAGAGTTGTCGCTCCCACTCTCGTCATCGATGACCAAATCAACGTTGTCGTCGTCAAAATCGTGGAACCCAAGTCGTTCCTCCTCGTCCCGCGCAAGGGTGGTGGCGGCGGTGTTAGTATCCGGATCTTCCGAGAAGGCATGATGGGGACGATGGGCTGCGTGGTCGATTTGAAGAGAACGACGGATGCCGGCCCTCTCCTGCGCTTCTAATTCTTTGGCACGCGCTAAGGTTCTAGAGAAAGTGACTAGTCAGCGATTGAATTAAGAGGTATTCCGTCGCATTCTTACCTTCTGTATATATACCAACCAGTGAAGATTCCAACGGCAATTGAGATGAGGATGCTGCAGACGTTCACCGCCTTAGAGCCGGCGCTCATCTCCTCGCCCTTCTCCGCCAGAATGCGTAGTCGGCTGCCAATAAAGGCCGGCACCAGTAATTTGGGCGAGACGAGTGCCGTCGCAAGGCCATACATCAACGGCTGGACCGTGGGAAACGTTGACACGGCCCCGTTACATACCGAGTACGGCAGCGGACAGAGACGGATCATACACAACAATTTCAATCCATCGTATTTCAGCGTCAAGGCAAGAGCGGCAAACCGTTTATCGCGTTCCATCAATCGAGTGACAAATCGGGAGAGAATGGTTCGGGAGACAATGAAAGAAAAGGTCGAACCCAACACTGTCGCCGACGCGTAAAGTGCCCAACTATCGGAGATATTAGTTCTTTTCCAGGTTCGTCGAACCGACGAGCAGAGAGGGAAATGACGTACCCCTTCCATACGCCGAAAATGTACCCCGAGATGGTTCCAAATGTAGACCATCCGACCAACGGCGGTAGGGCCACGAAAAACACGCATAGCCAAAGCACGAAGAATACCAGCGCCGAGTGTTCCCACTTGGCGGCCACCGGCTGCAACCAGACAAAGATCTGGCCGGTAAATATCAGAAACCCGATTCCCAAGGCATTGGCAAGTACCGCCGCTAGCACGGCCCCCACCCTCTGCCAAAAGCTCATTCTCTGCCAGGTGGCCATCAGACGCCGTGATGTCTCCATTGCTCGATTCACAAGTTGGTCCTTCAACGAGGTCGGCCCTCTACTGTTGGGCAAATTAGCGGGATTCCGCCCGCCCGAACGGCTCCATGGCGGATAGGAGTCGGAAGCTGACGGCGAGAGAGGTGCTGACGGAGAGGTTGAAACCGATAGAGCACGAGCCGTAGATGTATAGTCGGCCGGCATTCTAGCCAGGGAACGGAGATACCGTTCTATTTCAATTCAAGGGTCTAATTCCGCGCAGGATATTGCACGGCGTTCTGGAGCAAAGATCGGCGGAGTGGAGTGGAGAGGGGATTGCGCAGGGAAATTACCAACGGGCGCAAAGACTCGGCAGCTGACGAAGTACCGGACAGATACTTTTCAATAGATGTAATCTCCCGAATGGCTCCCATGTGTTGTTTCTCCGGGGCGAGTTGTTCGTTCTTGGATGGCAAATCAACGGAGCAGCGATCGGAACATGGGCGGAGGCGGAGTTAACTGCAAGGACGGTCGGCGATTGGGGATTGAGGAGCTCTGAAGCGAAGAAGACGAGGGATATGTCAAGGAGTGGAGGCGTTCAACGGTTAGGCCGACATTTTCAGGAAAGGACAAAGACAAAGGAAGAATAGTTCATCAGGCAGAGAAGATCAGCCTATGGATACGAGGATGAGATGGAGAGGGAAACACGGATAACGATAAATCCAATGATGTCTGCCTGAGGAGCGGTCTTGGCGATGGTCGGCTGCTTACATACTCACTCCGTGACGTCGCTTCTCTCGCTTCTCTCTTGGGGGATTAGCTCGTCATAGGTAGTAGAGAAAAGGTCAGCATAGATAGGATTTTACTTGACGTTTCTCTATATGTACTGGACCTCTTCTGACTCTAAAGCCGTAAGATAAAACTACTCGTTAAAATTACTTACCTATATAGATACTACTGTTATGGGATAAATCCCTCTTTCTATAGAACCCCTATTCAGTCATAACCTCAATACCTGGGCCAGCCTACCATTAGTTTTTTTTTTTTTTTTTTTTTACCGAAGACTTGATTAGACGAGTATAAAATTATATCAAGCAGGAATTGAATGCTAAGAGTGCGAGGCAAGTGTTATTCAAGGGGGCCTATATCTGCTAAAAGTAGCGGTATGTAAGCAAGGCTCGCATTGTCTTTACATCTATCTTTAGATTTCTTGTCTAATATATACTTGTAGTGATATCCTATATTGTGAACTGGTTACTGGGTTACGTAGCGGTAGAGCTTTCCAAGCCCATAAATAACTATTGTTGATAAGCTACAGTGTAAAGATAGTCTAACAAAATATCTAGAGCACATGGTAAATGAACCTGAAGTAGGCCCTACCTCTCGCTTTTCACAGAATAGTCAAGTCTTTCATCTTACTTGAAAAAGGATAACTGAGAACACGCACTAATGACAGACGAAGGAACACCCTTGTTGCATTGGCACAGAGCTTCTAGGCATGAATCATAGCTCTTGCATTTGTACTCCGTACCAATGCATCAATTCCGCTCTCAATTTACGCAGACTCTTTCTTGATAATTAAATACACTATCTAGGCACGTTGGTTTGCGACTACAGATGTCAGCCACATGTTTAATAGATCACGCTATTAAATCTTGTAAACTGACAAAGTACACCTGAAAATTAATTCAAGAAAAGAAAAGGCACTGAAACTGCCAAAATCTGCCTAACGGTTAGGTAAAAATGGTATTATACCCAATATGGACATTACAGGCTACTATCTTTATGCCACTTTTTGTTCACAGAAAACCACGCGCGAGATAATTTACCAGTCCCACGACTTTCGTATTTACATAGGAATAATAGGTATTCTTCCGTTCGAATTTATCAGGATTGTGCAAGTGATTTCCACCTACAAAGACCATTTTATTTTCTTAGCTATAAGTATCACCCTTCGGCCATTGATATTCCTTAGATACATGTCTCATTTACTGAGGTAGCTGCATCGTTCTATATTTATGGTTCTTTGTTGAATCTCACTTTAGTCTATCTCATCTGAATATTGTGCCTTCTGCCCATGATATCCTACATTAAGAGAAGATAACAAAGAGAAAAGATAATAAGAAAAAAATCAATTACATCCACTTTAAATATGCTTTTTCTTGAAAAATGAAGACTCAAACCTACGTGCAGTTATTATCGGTCACCTGGAGAAAACAAATGTCATATGCCGTCAGCTTGTTGAAATATGGCAAAACACAAGAAACAACAAACAATTATCTTTTGCCGATTACCACCTCGAAGCCTTTGGCATCCAATTATCAACGTTTGATCTTGAATCCAGCATCCCAAATGGGGTTATCAGGTTCTATAAGACGCTTTCGAAACCCCTAAATATCGATTGGGGTAAAGTGCAGTTTTCCGAGTGGACAGAAGGCTATATAGCGAAGAATCGCGTCGTATCAATATAACCGTCCAAAGTCTCTCGAATCGACTTTAGGAAGCATGGCTCAAGGACAATAAAGAAACTCCTTTGGCTCACTGGAAGTAAGTCACTGTTTTCCCTTAAAGCCTGGGAAATCAGCAAGGTTCAGAATCTAATTACTTTTACTTCTCCATGGTCAGGCACCTCATAGAGAGGCCTGCTATCGGAACAGGGGAACATACACCCGATGTCCCGTATGAATGACAGACACACGGTGACGTTGAAGCAAAGTCTACCAACTATTCTCACTGTATCTTTCGGATTTTCAATTATACCGATCCTAAGGAACATCTCTCCCAATTTCCACCATACTCCCTATTCGTCCTGATCTTGGTACATTTACGCTCATTTAGTACTGCCAACAAGTCATTATGTGGATTGAAAGCTCATCAGATGGTGAGAAGAATGTTTACTTCTTGCCACCATCACCAAGAACACGATCTGAACTAGCTGCCCGCGAAGGCATATTTCCAAAAACACCAACCCGTACCCGCATGAGCTCACTTCCAGACATCATGATACAATCGAAATCGATATAGAACACGATGTTGAAGCAGCTAAAGCAGTTTGGTGGGGGGCTATATTGTGCTCTGGCTGCGGCTGGGAAACAACTATAGGTTACTAAAGAAAAACATACTGCTCACCTTGGTCTGTTGATCTCTCCAATAAAGCCAACATGAAGATAGCAGGAAGTTATCCCCCGCCGTCATCTGGTGTTGCTTTGGAATATTTGGCCCGGTTTTGCTCTCGTCGCCGACTCTACGGGCAGTGTTCCGTGGCCCTAGTTGCTGCGCTTTACATTCCATTGCTCAGCGGAGATTCCGTTTCGCTTCCTGCCCCGAAATCAGCCTTGCACTATGGACCGCCGTCTCTGTTACAAAATTCATCAAATCTAGTGAAGGAATATTCGAAACTTCTTTCCCGTTACATGATGCTGAGTTGTAATGTGTGGGGCATGCGACCTTTACTTTCCCAAGGGTCAGTCTCCTGATGTTGCCCATTTCCCAACGATATCTCGAGCTTCTATGACCTAGCCTTTAGGTATCCAGGACTGCCCGGTAACGCTTATATTGATGGAATTGCGGTAGTGTAAAAT
>JANFQY010000393.1:0-21813 GCA_025592935.1 Aspergillus ostianus | reverse complement strand
CCCCCCCCCCCCCCCCCCCCCCCCCCCCCCCACCCACCCCCCCCCCCCCCCCCCCCCCCCCACAAAAATAAAACAAGGAAAGTAGAAGAGAAAACAAACCTGCATGCCCACAATAACCGCATTCAAATTCAACACAGGCTTCCAATCCTCCCTCAAAATATTCAAGCAAACGTTCCCCTCCAGATCGATATTCGGATGATAGATCTTCTGCGAGCACTTGACCTTAGGCGGATCATGCGGGAAGTTCTGGTTAACAGCGAAATTGAAGTGGAAGGCGCCACCCTTGTACATGCCCTCGTCGGGCTCGATGGTGAGGATGAAGTTGAGGATGTCGTCTGGGTTGGGGAAGGACATTTTCATTGTGCTGCCGAGAGTGAGTTCGTTGAGGTCTGTTTTTTTTTATAGAAAGCCCATTAGGTAGTTGGTTAGTGAGGTTCGTTTTGGGGGAAATGTGTTTGCCTTTCTGCCTTCTGTCTTCGTTCTGACTTTGGTTCTGACTGCAAGGAATGGGTCTGGAAAAGGGACATTGAATCATACCTCGTTGCACGCGAAGCTGAGCAGCCGTGACCTTCTTCTTCTTCTTCCCAGCAGCGCCTTCAGCATTTTCAGCTTGTTGCTGTTTCTGTTTCTACAGACCAGCGAGAGAGAGAGAGAGAAAGAGTCAGCCCATATACTCAAACACGCACGCCACAAGCACACTCAACCCCAGCAAAAGCAAGCCAACACAAGAGATAAAACATACCATAGACCATATCTTCAACATCTTGCAAACTCAAAGAAACCGCCGCCACGCGACCCCGATCCTTAACTCTTCGGACGAACAAGAACAGAAGAAGAAATAGAGCAAGCGGGAAAAGGTTGTTATAGCAAGCACCTCGCCAATCAAAATCTATAGAGAAGACCAAGATCCTCCTGAGCCAGGTGATGTCAAGAATGACAGAGAACAAGCAGCGTCAGACCTGCGGGGTCCAAGAGCAGTGGAGCAGCAAAGTGAAGGGGGTTTCTCCACTCGTACGGCGGCAGAAAAAGGGCCAGTGGCGCAAGGCGAGGGATAGGCGAAGATTGCGAAGGGATTCCAGAAAGAAGAGTAAAAGCCTAGGTAGGATAAAAGAGACGAAGGCTCGAGGAAGTCGGGAGTCAAAGGCGTGTTGTGCACAAGATAAAAAGTACCGGGCCAGTTAACGATGGACAGCTGAAAAAGCATGACGGGGCAGCCTGGCGCCATGGGCCATCACTCATCACCGCCTCCCAAGGCGGCAACTCCGCCGGATGCCTACTTTCGACTACGCCTACGGGGGGCTACTGTTAAGATCAATTCAATTTAAATGTTTGGTCTACCAAGTAATTGTTCCTTTCACGGCCATTGCGCCATGAATGCATCCGAGTTATTCTAACCGCTAAGACTCTACTAAACATCAAAGTGTCTGCGGCCCTGTCAACCGTGTAAATCCAACAATGACAGTGGAGCAGATGAACAGGAAAAAAGAGAAAGGGGAAAGAAGATAGAATGAAAACAAAGAGGAAGAGGAAGAAAGAAGGAGAGAATGATGAAATGAAAGGATGGAATAAAACAAGGACAAAAGGTATGGGCATCGTATGTAGAATACAAAATTGCAACAAATGTGCCTGAAATCACTTCTCGACAAGGCAGACACCCTTTTTTTTTCTCATCACAAAAAAGGAGGCTTCTTGTTCGCTCTCTACCGCCGGGCGAAGCAGCACATGATACCAGTCTTACCCAGGAACCAACAGGCACCGATGAAACGGAAGAGCGCCATGATGGCGGTGGACCACAGAAGGGCCTGGAAGAATCGCTGTGTCCGGTCGGTGGCGGTATTCTGCAGAGCAAAAGTTAGTTTACGCTCTAGAGATCAAAGGTCCAGTGGAAAAATTCCAGTGGGGAGAAAAGGAACTTACCGTGAAACCAAACTTGTCAACACCGTCACTGGTAATGCAAACAGCCATCAAGCCATTGCTGAAGATCCACAGCGTAACCAGACGCGTACGGAAACTCTTGTACGAATCATCCAGGGACTTCTCCTCATGCTCGACGGGAGCCACATAAGGAGTCAGGGCGCGCTTGACGGTGGCCTCAAATTGACTATCGATATCGGCCTGCGGCTTGTCGATTTCTTCTATCACTGCATCCTTGCCTTCCTCCGAGGTGGTCTTGGCGGAAGGCAGCGCATCGGCCTTGTCGGAACCCTTGGTACCCCACGAGACGTCGTGCCAGTTGCTGAAGGCATACACGTTGAGAATGTTGATGAAGGAAGACTGCACGGCCATGTAGGCCGGGAACGAAGTGAACATGTGCCAGGGGTCCAGGTACATGAAAGAGGCAACGAAGTAGAGACCGAAGGTGGCAGCAAGGGCGATAATGATGATACCGGCACCGGTAGATCCGAAGAAAGAGTTCAAGAACGCTCCGAGGCCGTGGTCGGTATCGAAATCCATCGGAGAGCCACCGCTGAAGGCACGGACGACCAAGTAAAGCGCATCAATGACAACGTAGATCTGGATGACACCGAAGACGATAAAGGAGGCAAGGTAGGAGTACTTCGAACCTTTAGGGCGGTTACCCAGCGCAAGAATGAACTGCAACAGCAAGAATGCGAGGTACATGTATTTCAGAATGGTGTTCACAATGGGAGTGGCGGTTTTGCCGAAGGGGAAACTGGTGAAGTCGTTGTTCTTGCTGGGGGTTCCGACCAAGTCCATGATAACCGAAGTCGTAAGCCAGTAAGACGCCAAAGAGAACCACGTAAGGAAAGTGTTGAAAACGTTGTACAACATCTGAATGTGGAGGAAGAACATTCGGACCAAGTTGTGTCCACTCTTATACATACGACCGAAGTGCATGAGCGAGTAAATACCGGCGGCAAAAGAACCGTTCAGCCAACGACGACGCTGGGAGATAAATTCGGCGGCACCTTCGGGCACATCGGTTTCACCCTTGGAGGCCTTCACGTAGGTCAAGTGCCACTTAGAGCCGGCCTTGGCGACCAGCTCGAAACAAAGAATACGATCTTCGGCCAAGAACATGTTCTTCTTGAAAATGTTCATGCCCTCAATACCCTTCTTTCCGAGCTGTTTGGAAAGAGTGTGATCACCGTGGAAATATTGTTCGAGAGGACGGCCCATGATAGCGCGGAATCGGTAGGCGGAGAAAGCACCGGGCAACACACTGACGTATCCGAACGAACTTTCCAGGGGCTTGTCAAGAATGTTACTGATCTTGTACTCGAAGTTCTGTGCCGCAACTAAGGGATTAATCAGGTTCTTCCAACCCTTACCCAACATGGCGTGAATTTCACCGCAGGCACCTCCGAGATCCTTGTCGTTGTAGAAGCCCTCCCACAGAGCGAGCAGAGACTTGGGGCCGGGCTTGGTACCGGCATCGAGAAGAATACACACTTCAGGGTTGAGGATACGGCCGAAACCGTTGAAGAGCCATCTGTGAGAGTTGATCTTCTTGGTGTTCTTCTGCTTCAAACAGAACATCATCTGCACCGGAGGGAGGGTAGTGGGACCGTCATCGGTGGGCCTGATGAGCTGTTGGTTGGGAGTAACGGACAATTGCGTCGTGTATTCGAACTGGCAGCTGTTAGTTCTTTGTTGCTCCCCGGGCCGCAAAGTTCTTCACATACAATGTGGGCCACGGTTTCCTTGCCATCAACGTCACGCTTCATGACACCATCCTGGTAGATACCGATGGTGGCCAGGACATCCAGGGTATCCTTGTCGCAAGGATCGATACCGTCGAACACCAAGGCCACGACAATCTTCTGCCAAGCGGGACCACCCTTGTTCCAGAACTCGGACTTTTTCAAGTTGACAATGTCACGGATGTTTTGCATGACACCGTGCAGGGTACGCGCCGTAAGCGTCTTATCTTCGTTATAGTATGTAATGGCGATGAGGAGCTCGGTGTGACGGTTATACATCGCAGGTCGAAGGTTGTAACCATTGTGCAGAGTGAAATCGTTGGGATCGCACGTCGCGGCAGTGTCTGGACGGTGCAAAATGGCACATTAGCTTTTTCATCGCAAAATCCCCCACATTCCTATTCCCCCTATAGAGCATCGCCCACTCACATCGCATGTGTGTAAATTCCTCGCTTCCACCCTCGAGATCGTTCCGATACTTAGCCTGGATGGCGTTTTGGATGGCGCTGGGCACGGGGTAATCGACACTTAGCACGGAACCCTGGACCAGCTTAACCTTTCTGGTGGCATAACGGCGCAGACCACCGCCGCCACCACCACCCGTGCCGCCATTACCTCCGGGAGCCTGGCGCTGTCTCCATGCCTCCGTAGACGAAGTTTCACTCCGAGCATAAGGAGAAGCGACGCGGCCGGGAACACCAAAGGCAGTTGCAGGGTTTTCCGCCGAATGGCCCGAGTAAACCGAGCCGTTTCCACTGTAGGGATCCTGGAAACCGGCGTCGGGGGCATAAGTTTCGGTCAAGCTGTAGCCCGAGGTGGGTCGCGGTCCAGGGGACAATCCACGCTGGTGAGGGTCGTCGAAGGGACCGGAGAACGGACCCTGCTGGTTGGACAGCAAACCTCTCGAGGCTTCTTCTTCATGGTTTTCGCCATACTAAATTGAGGAACGAATGGTTAGATTGCAGTTGCGGATGGGGGATGCGGGAAGGGTAAGAAAAAGAAAATAAAACCAAGCCTCGCCGATCAGCGCGGGAGAACGTACCGGAGAAGCACCATGAGGAGCATCCTGAAGTTGATGACCAGTGTTTCCTCCCTCGTAACTCGGCGACTGAGCGCCAGTGCCTTGGTAGGCCATATTCACAATATTATAGTAAGCGACGACCTCGCACGGTCAAGACAACACGAGCTCGAACGCAAGGGTAGAAGAACGGAAAGGGGGTATCAGGAAAAGAGGGAGGAGAGTAAGGGAGTCGACCGTGGAAAAAGTTGGAGAAGGTCGGTCAACAATAAACGAGGCCGACAAGACCTCGAAGAATTGAAGAAGGCAAGAAAAGAGGGAAAGATCGAAGAGAATGGGGAAAAGAAAAGGAAGAGGCAAGTAAAGAAAAGAGACTAAAAAAAAAAAAAAAGGGACCCCAAAATCAAAGGAGCCAGGAATAATGGAAAGGCGAAGCTGGCGGAGGGGGGCGCGGGCACAGCAGGAACGTGGAAGAAGCCGCCAGGGCTAATATGGAAGCCCGTAAACTCAAAGAGAAAGACGAGCGAGCAACCCCGGTTCAAGAACGACAGCTACCCTTCAAAGGAATGGTTCTCTGTATAGCGACAGAGAGGACGAGAGAAGATTCCCAAGTTGAAGCTGGGAGGGGCAGAAGATAGAAAGGGGGAGGGAGAAGGATACAAGAGGGAAAAAAAAGAAGGAAAAAAAAAAAAAACACGATACTGATAAAACTACTAATGAAATAAAAGTGGTAGGGAACGATACGGACAGATGTCTCACAGTCTCAGGGCAAGAAATAAAAATTAGAAATAAAAAGGACAAAAATTAAAGAGAAGGGGGAAAAAAAAAAAAGAAAAGGGAAAAGATCAAGTCCAATAAAAAGCGCGAAATAAAAATAAAAAGGAATAAAAACCGATCCAACAGCGTCGAGGGTCGACTAGAGTCAGATAGTGAGAAGCGCGAGTGGAGATGCAAAGGAATCCCAGCGCGACGGAGAGCAATCAGCCTCCTGCCGGTATTTTTGGTTGGCCTCTTGATTCTGCACTCCGTACGATATCCGATATACAATTCCCGGGTATCTTTGATACAACATCCAACCTCCTTGTCGTTGCGTCTGATGTGATTTCACTTGCAGTGTCTGATGCTCTGGAGAGAATATGGTCCAGGTCAATCCTGCCGAAACTTCCCCGGGGTCTCCTCCCCCTTAACGATCTTCAAGTTCAACTGCTGCTTCTCCATTGCCACAGATACCTGATCCCGTACCAAACAAAGTAAAACCAATACAAGGGGCGGATTCAATACCTACACTGCTTTCTCGACCTGACCTCAGCCCTCAGCCGGGGCAAACGAAGAACTTCCTTCCACTCTCCAGTCACTCGGTAGAGACCAGCTATGGTGTCTTCGATCGGCACCATTGGCTCATGATGATGTCTGACCGGCTGACCGCAGAGGCACGGAGCGTCCGTATTGGGATGACATGCAGCTATCGTACTCAGCACTCCGTCTCTTGATGGGAGAATAATGACTTGACCGTGACCTCAGCCTGCAGCGGTAAGGCAGTGCTCCTTCATACATGGAAGCCATCTCATTCTTTGTCTTCGAGGCCAAAACGGGGTCGATCTTCTCTCGAGCATTCCGTAGTATCCCTCGCCAGCATGACTGCCAGGGTCGGTGCATTGGACGGATGTTTATGAGGATTAAACTACCCAATCAGACTGATTGATTTGTGCCTCTACCGCACCTAACGGTGTACGTCTTCTCCGGTTGAGCAACTCGTCTATACTCCATAGCCATACAGCCTATACTTCCTCCGTACTGTGTACAGAACAAGTACGGGGACTGTAAGGCGGCCAGGCAGACAGCCACCAAACACATACGAAAGTTTCAGGGGGGCGGGGGGGCCGCCCGATTGCTAGAAAGGGCAACCCCCACTAGCCCGAAATAGCCTTGTGGGGAACGCTCTTCCCCACTCGGGAAACCGTGTTTAACGGCCGTTGGTCAACCGAGGCGCCACCAGAGCGCGCTAAAAAGTGTGCCAAACCGAGTCAAACAGCGCAAGTCCAAAATTCAATAATGAAATCAAAGGACGAGGGCTGTCATGCTCCCCTCCCTCAAGTCCGCCGTTTCATCGTTGGCTGCCAATGAGACTCCCCTCGTCTTGACAGTTTGGTTTGGGTCATTTCCCTTTCACACTTTCACTTTCTCCAACTACTTCGGCGGTGTACATCAGTCATCTCACCCGGTCTCTTTCGTCGACCTCCCTGTCTTACCAACGGGCCCTAAATTTCGAGGTCTCTCCAGTTCCAAATTTACTGAAGGTTTGGAACGGAGCTCAAGCTAAGGAATAGTTTAGTCTAGTTCGAGGAGAGGCTGATGATCATCACTGCCACCGAAGGCTAGTTAGTCTTTCTAGTTGTCTTCCATTGCTATTCTTAGCCTCTGGGGGGCCGCTATCCAGAACAGAGCCAGTACGGAGTAGTGCCGTAGTGTACCACGGCCATGACTTTCCGTCAAGAGTCGAGTCAAGACAGACAGCCGTAACTCGGTGGTTGGGATGGTGAATGACATAACCTGGATCGAGACGAGGACGTTGAACATTATTCAAGCAGGCAAAATGCATGATCTCATCTCAGTCGCCTTCTCAAGAATAAGGATCAATTACCTACCCTCTTGCGTTTGGGATCATCCGTTGATCGTCGAGGATCACAACGGCAACCAGATTCCACCGCCACAAAGAATGCATTTTCTGCAATAATCCTGGTCGCGCGTTGGGGATATCAGAGCGTTCTATTCTGGAATGATGGAACAGAAACGGTCGTCTGCGGTGTCAATCTATGCTTGCGCCTGTTGCCTAAGGTATCTATTGAGCATCACCCCTTATTTTTCGCTAGTAACATGGGGAGGTACCGACTAGAGTACATGACACTAGCGAATAATCAAATCAAAGCAAATGAAAATGGACAACTACAATCAAATTCAATGAAATAGCATAAAATAAACGCGACCGACACACGGAGTAGGAGTAGTCCACATTGACAAGCATACCCCCAAGTCTTGTCCTCTGCACTATTCGCCATGTCCCCCCTTCCGAGTGGATTTCTCCATCGCGTACCTGGCGGGATTTAAATTTCCGCATCGCGCTGCCTACAGAATCTGTGCATCTACTGTAAATAAACCTTATCCACGATGCTTGGCTTGAAGTATATATAAAATGAAAAGGAGATGTTTTTCACATGATACCCCAACCCTATTCATGTTGACTGTACTGTAGATGTGAAGGTTCCTCTCTCGTAATCAGTTAATTCACATCACCAATAGTGTAACTGTGACCAAATCTCTATACTCGCATTGTCCCTCCTGCGACCTCAGAACTTTCTAGCCGGGTAGCGCATGGCAGTCCACCGTCCACACACACATGTCCGCATCCCTGTCCGTGTTTTTACCACGCATGTAACCCTTCTATATGGCTTGTTGCATTGTACAGTAGCATTTAAATGTCCAGTCACAGGATGTACCTACATAATACGCGAGAGGCAAGGGTTACCGTTCGGAATCTGGCCGCCGCGGAAAAGAGAAATGAAAAGTGGCAATGATGTAACGATGCAAAATCAGTGTGTGTGGATTGTGCATACTATGGACGTCATATCGCAGCTTGATGTTTGCTTGTAGACGAAGATTCTACGGAGTATGATTGAGTCAATTCTGTGGTCTTGGTGAACTTGTATACGGGGTATATACATCGAGGGTACCATTGCAGTTCTACACAGGTGTACGGTGTAGGTACGGAGACCACCACGGTGGCCAAATGACGAATCAAGCTATTAAATTGGATGACTGGATAGGCTGTTGATCATTGTAGGGAGAAAATGCCCATAGAACGATTGAAAAAAAAAAAAAAAAAATGGCGAGATGGCTTGGCAGTCTACACCTCAGGCACCAACAGAGTAAACGCCTACAGATGGGCCTACATAAGAGGGGAGCCAAACTCGAAAAATATATAGTTGTCGACTCTGGGAGCAACTCCTACATGAAGTGATGTATATTCTAGTTCTTCGCTCCTGACGGTATATCAAATAAACAAGCCACCGACTTGCGAGGTACACAAGTTAAAATATATATATACATATATATATATAAATAAATATAGACCAAACTATATATACTGTCCCCAGTGGCACAACAAACGAACCAGCCCAAGTCAGTTTTGTCGGCGGTGGCCAAGTTCAACGCTCAAAGTGGCCGATGCGGGGCGGAAAAGCCCTGATCGGCTGTTGAAACATGATCAATTCTAGGATCCATGGGGTTGAGTTCCTTGGACGTTTCGAGTTATATTGACAGTTCAGACATCGTTCTCATTTCCATCTGGATCTACGATGCTAATAAGTTGGCCACAAGGAAAATGGCGCATTGCATGGCCCTGTGCAGCGTGGTGGCTAGTGTCCACGGAGTAAAGACATGCCACTTCTTTGTATCAAGTCGACCCCGAGATCGAGACTCGATGACGCGCGGCTTACTACACGGTACAGACCACGGAATAATTAACTAGTCAATAATATGGCGGACAGTCTGTAGTAGAAAAGACCAGCGAAATAAAATGAAGACGAATAAATCTTACGTTCCTGAGGCCAACGAGGAGGTGTGGCTGACCCGCTGATTGGACGCCGGGGGAGGGCGCAATCTCCCGGGAGGAACGTGGGCCGGTCTGGACCAGGGGCTGCCTATGCCCACGCACTTCCACGACCTACAGAGAGTATCTCTCCTGTAAGGAAAGGATGGATCCCTTCCATGTCAGGGGCATCATCATCGGGATGACGGGCGGGATGTACTCTCCTGTCTTGAAAAAGCACTACGGTTCGTTCCTGCTCGGATTGAAGGCATCCTTACTCCGTACATCGTACTTGGGTTCTGTCCTTCCATGCGTACCTCCGTACCCGTTCCAGGTACCACGGAACAGTGTACTATTTCTAGTAGAAAGACCGCCTACCTACTCCGGCCAGTGTTTGGGAAGTACCAAAAAAGGAGGAATGTTTACCACGGATAGAGAGGGAGGGATAAACAAACTCGGTCAAGTCTTCACCGGTGAAATTGACGCGGTATTCTTGAAGTTGAATTGCATATGGAGAGGAACCATCAACAACAATAATAATAGTTAATTCATGCTGACGCCCGTCTCTCGACCGTGCATGCCGTGGCGATAAGAAGCGGACCAAGTGGGCGTAACGACGTGGCTGCGAAGCGAAAGCCAAAAGGTCTGGCTCGCAGTGCGCACTCCACCCGCAACCCACCCTCCTCCTCCTCCTTCCTCTTCTCTCTCCCGTCCCGTCTGATTCCTCATTCCTCCTCCATCCTTTCTTTTGATTTCTTTCCTCCATTCCCTTCTCCTTCCCCCCTCTCTTGCTACACCCCCCTCCATTTATACACCCTTTCCCCGCGGAGGTCTATTCAGCCACCGGATACTTTCCCCCTGAGCCTCGTTGTCACTGCGGTGGTACCTGGCAGCCGCATCGCGTGTACTCCCGACGTCGACTTACACGACTCCCGTGAAGCAGCCTATCAATGTCCCGGGTTTGACTCGTCCATCGCGGTGACTCGCCAACACGCTTGACTGGAAGGATCCCTAGAGCGACTCTCTCGATATCCCCAGTATCTCGCCATCTCGAAGAACTATGACCCGCCTTGTCTGCGTTTACCTCGACATCTTTATCAACACTTTCGTTCACTCGCTTCAGTAAAGACGCTTGCTTTTTTGGATATCTCTTTTTGTATGAACTAGCGATAACGCTCACGACTGGACGTCTACTCGAGCATCCCACACTCTCTGTTGAACCGTCTTCTTTCACGCTCTTTTCGCCGTTGACCGGCCCGTCGCTCTCTTTTTCTTTGACCGTCCTGTCTTTTCCTCTCACGACCTTTGATTTTTTTTCCACCTCTCTTTTTCATTCCTCAACTTCCCACCATCCATCATGGCTTTCGATTTTCCCAACCCGTATTCCTCTCCTAACGGTATGCTTGTTCGTCCAGAAACATCTCTTGTTGCCCTACTAATGGATCCCTTCCCAAAGTCCTCTCTTCACGATCCATCTTTAAGCGATGTGTCAAATGCTCGGACTCTGCGCCATCATGTCCTACTTGCGATGACGGCTACACCTGTACCATGGTCAGTCAGTCTTGCGACCAGTGTGCCACTACGAAATGTATCCCTTCCCCCAGCGACTCGAACTCCGGGGGCAGCTCGTCAGGAGGAGGAAACAATGCGGGTGCCATTGCAGGTGGTGTCATCGGTGGTGTCGCCTTTGTTGCAATTGTTACGTTCCTAGTATGGTGGTTCTTCATTCGCAAGAAGCGTAAGGAGTACGCTCAGCAAGCCGCCGCCGACGGCGAAAAATCATCCACATCGCCATCTGCCAACCCTTCCAGAAAATCGACCCATTCCATCGCCTCTACTGTCCTCACCCGCGCATCCAACGTCATCCAGATTGCCTACATCCCTGGAGTTACCAACCGATCACCCCCGGAAACCCCGCTCGTGCCTCCTGTTCCCCCGCTTCCTGGTGCTCACCCGGATCAGCATTTCTTTATGCCCGGTGACTTGCGCGACTCTTCTTGGTCCGACATGACGACGCAGGAGCGCCAGAGCATTGCACCCAGCCTTCGCAGCAGCGTTGCCACCACGATCTACCGCAACAACGCCATTGTCAGCCCTATGCCTGCGCAGCAAGCCATGCGTACCCGAGCTGCGGTCGTCAGCATACACAACGGACCTAACGATCCCCCTCAGACGGTTCAGGCGGCACCCGACGCACCTGCTGTTCCCGCAATCACGCAGGCTCAACTCGCCAAGGCGGGCGTTGCCAACCCTAACGCCAGCAGTTCGATCGTGGCGCGGACCATGGTTGCCAAGCCGGTCATGGTCAGAGGATCTTCGAAGAAGAAGAACGTGAACAAGAACGACACCAAGTCCCCCGCCGTCCAGACGATTTCCGAGCGGTCAGAGTCGAGCGCCTCTACTCCCAACAAAGCAGCCGACCAATCCACCTCTGGATTCGACGCCAGCTCGTCAGAAGATGAAGCCGAAGCCTCTCGACCCGCCCCTGGCGATGCCAAACCTAGCGAGACTACCCACTCTGAACCACAGTCACGAGCACCGACCGTGATCGAGGATTCGCCCGCTATTAACCAAGGTCCTTTCACGGACCAACTCACAACAGAGGCTGATACGCGACGAACGTCACGAACATCGTCTCACCTGGAGACCAACGATGGTACTCGATCCAACCGAAGCAGCAGAGGTCCTCCTCCCGCTCGTGTCGAGAGCCCATTTTCCGATGCGAACGAGGTTAAATAAATAAAGTAAAGAAGCAATATACCATTCCCATTCCCATTTTTGATATCTTATTCATATCTTTCATTCCTTCATTCTTATACCTCCCCGGCTCGTTTTCTCTATATATTTTGTGATCGGCGCAAAAAGGAAGCTGCTTAATCGGGTTGGATCCCGACCGCCTTGATAGAAGCCATGTTTATCTTTTGATCTTTTTCTTTGGTCCTCCACTTTGTATCTATGAACAATTGCGCTTTTTTTTTTTTTTTTTTTTTATTTTATTTTATTTGATCTATCTAAGGAATAAAGAAAGGCCTGCTGGGCTTTTTGCCTGTCCTTTCACATCCATATCCGCTTTGTTGTAACTATGTATCGTATCCATGTGCATGTATATTGACCCTGAACCCTGCTGCCCACCCCGCCGCGAACCCATCCATGTGACGTATAAACATGGGCATTATCACCACAACACCGAGTACTCCATTCAACAAGTTAGACAAAGACCTCACTAAAAAGAAAATTAAATATATACATGAGATAAACAGCGTAGCAGTACAATATGTCATTCACGTCCAACGTATATAGAGCAGTCAAGGAAATATGACTGAGCGAACCAATAAACATCGAGTGCACTACCGTATGAATGTACAATGTTGAATCATCACAATGCCTTAAGCCACGGGACTGTGTTCGGTTGTTCTCCTACGGATACGCTTATTGCATTCTACTAGGACCGGGACGGGACTAAAATCAGGACCAGAGAAAAGGTGAAGATCAAGGAGGAAGCTAATCGCAGATGAACGAATTCATGGGGGTAGAGAGGCAGATAGAGAGGTATATACAAGCGGATAGCAGCCAGACAAGTATCACGATGCAATATATCTAGAACAGAACAAATAGCATCGATAGATAGAATAGATCGATGAACCGAGAAAGACGCAACACAAGAGAAGAAAATGATGATGACGTTATCTAAGGGTGAGGATGATCTTCCAGACCCATACCATTACCGATTTTACGAATCAAGGCGCGTTTCAAGAACGCTTCGCGCGCGAGACCGCGCGTATGTCGCGACCAAGTCTCCACGCCGATGACGCCCTTTACGAGGGCGGATTGAAGAGCGTAGATGGCCTGTTGGATACCACGCTCTTCGGCGACGAGGTCATAGAGTTGTTTGCCGACGACGGTAGGGGCGACGAGGACTTCGTCGATGGGGGGAAGCCCCGAGGGGGTGGGGTCGGAGCTGGATTGCGCCGGCGCGGTGGACGAGGAGATACGGGTCTGGGCGTCGGCGATGACGGCGTCGGCTCGGTGGAGAGATTGTTGTAGGACGGAGGAGTTGGACTGCAAGGTTGCGTTGAAATTGTTCAGCGAGGAGATCTCGCCTTGCAGGGTGGCGACGGCGGCATGCAGGGACTGCGATTGCGAAAGAAGGGAGTGAGCGGCGGTTTCAGACTGGGCGACATTGGTCTGGAGGGTTTCGGCTAGAGTCTTGGACACGGCTTGGAGGAGAGCGTCTTTCTCGGGATTCGGAGGGATCGGGGGTGCCGGGCCGGTGGGTGCAATCGAGGGGAGTTCGAGCTCAAAGGGTGAAGTAAGGAGGTCGGGGGTTTCTTTTTTCGGCTGCGCTGCGGGTTGCGGAACGGAGATGGTTTGGTGGAACGCGCGAGGGGAAAAGTGCGCAGCAACTGGATGCGGCAGTGGGTGCTGATACTGTGCGCCTGCCTGTTGATATGTCGCATGATGAGGCGGAGCCTGCTGAGGTGGGATATGCGGCGGTTGCTGTTGCGCACGCGCCCCAGGAGGCAAACTTTGGGATAGAGGATGTGCGGTCATACCATTGCCAAGCGGAGGATGAGTTGGACCTTGCGTATGCGCCGGCATTGGCTGCGTCATGGGAGCCTGGTTTTGAGGATGATAATGATATGGACTCGCCGGTCCTTCTGGTGCTCCACCTCGCTCAGGAACATACTGCGGATGGCCACTCCCGGGACTACCAACACCCGCATGCTGGTGAACCGATATTCTTCGGAGATCCTGCTCCTTTGGCGGGAGTGGAGGAATCGTAGGAGGGGTGTTGTTCTGCCATGTGGGGGTGCTTGGCTGCTGCTGCTCGGGACTGACTACCTGGCCTGGTTTCGGGGGAGGCGGAGGAGGTGCCTGAGCTGCTGGCTGGGGTGAAGGTACGCTCGGCGTCGTCGGGGACGCATGTGCCGCAGGTCCAAGCTCCGGAGGAAGAGGAGGACGAGGCGGCGGCGCCTGCACTTGTTGTGGCTGTTGAGGACGCTGGGGTATCTGCTGTTGCTGCTTATACTGGACGGGCGGCTCCTTGGCGAACACCTCTCGGAGTATTGAGACGAGGTCGACTAGCGATGATCTCTGCGGTGATGCGTCAGTGGTCTGGTCACGTCCAGTATGATCCGTCCATGAAGTTATCACCCACCTCCCATGCCCCTGCCCAGTGTGCCAGATAATGATGATAGACTCTCCCTTCCAACGTCACATGCTGACCAACCCTAACCGCCATATCCTTGGTCGGTGACACGTAAACGATGGGTGGCTCGCGAGGATAGGTATTGGGGACCCATAGTACCACCGGGAATTTGTATACGGTGCCACGAAATGTTACTGGAAGTGTCCCCGAGAGTTGGAGTAGGAGGGCCGAGAACCCGGTCTCGTAGGCTGGAAATCATCGAGACGCGTAGTTAATATCGGGTCTTTTCCGTTTCTTTCTGCATTGCGACACATTGGAGAACTCACTGTATACCTCCGTTCGTGGAAACAAGGATGGATACTGGGCCAGCACGTTGGCGACATCGTAGTAGGTTCGGTTGGGGTCTTGATAAGTCTGCCTGGAATCGTAGTGATCCTGGCAAGAGTTAGCATGGATTGAACGGAACCGAACAGTTTCTGGTGTGAGATACCCTAATTAAGACACTGTAGAGCCAGTTGAGCGTCCTCTGCGGCACCGCAGCCATGTTGACGGAGCAGGTGCGAGGACAGAGAGCATGATTGACTGGGAGCTTGGAGGTGACGAGATCGCGAGGGTCATCGATCGGCTCCCCGCAGTGGTCTTGGCTTCGTCCGGTGGGCCAAGATTCGGGCTGAGAGCTGCGGACTGCCGTGAAGAAAGGACGTAAGACGAGGAAATGATCGGGCGAAGTCAAGAGAATCACTTCTTGCAAGAAATCATCCAGAACATGCAGCATGCAGCTTCAAGGAGCTCTGGACACGAATTGGTGGTGGTCTGGTTGGTCACGCGGGGCTGACTCAGCCGATCTATATCTCCAATTCGCGTCCGACTTCGACTTCAACTGCAACTCTCACCTTCCATCTTTCGGGCCCGGATCGATTGATGCGACGGCCCATTAGAGATAGATATACAACTACATTTCAATCCCTGCAGTCTATCCAGAGGTGGTCGGTCCCCCGCCCCCCCCACACCATGAGCTCTCCAAATACCCTCATTGCTAGCGCCGAGGTGCTCAATACGGTCAAGAGCTGTTTGCTACCACAATACATTATAAATACATTGACAAATCTGCCTGATTGCTCAGTCCTTTCAAATGGCAAAACACAATTTGACACACTGATGTAACCATCTTAGGCAAAGTTGGTGGCCTTCAATAGCTCCTGCAACACAACGCGAGATTGATAGGCCAGTTCCTCGCCCCCCTATCATTAACCCCAGCTGTCCCCCACAAATGTAGTGGTTCAGCTTGCCAGACCTGACAATGCTTCCAGAAGAGCCCGAGCCAGTCTGGTATGCTGACCACCTTTCCATGTGAACACCAAGCATAAGTACTGCGTGGCGCCCAGACGGAAACCGACAGAACGACCGATTTCATGTGGGAGACTGGGGCGATACCTCCAATTTGCCTGTGCCCCCAAGATGACTCCTTTTCTTTGATGCCTGCCCAATCTTGGAATGAGTAGGGACTGATGTACCCTCCAAGATCCCCGTGTCGACTCACACGAGACGACTTAGAGCCACATGAAGCAAGAAAAGGCCATGATTCACCCGTGTCTAATTAGTGACTCGGTCCCAGAGTGACACCTACGCCTCAGGGGTGTGGAGTCTCGGACTGTGATGGTGCATGATGTGTGAATAAACTCCATCTGCAAGCGTCATGCTCGGGGCATCCCGTCTTGATATTGTTCTTCTGTTGTAGCTCCATATTGTTGGTCTCAGCTACCACATCGCAGTCTCAGTCACCTTTGTCACCCAGTTAGACAAAGTCTTGGTCATGCCATTGTCTTAAGCCCCCTGCACTGTTAGTATTGTTACACCTGACTTCAAGGTCTCTACATACATTGTTTGTTTCAGGTGTTGCACTGCATGAACCTCCAAGAATAAGTGCCTGAGCGGCCAGACGGGGGCGACAATGTTGAGATTCACATGGGATTTCTTCGTCTCGAATGTCTATCATGGAGGGTTTTTCTATACAAATCCAATCTTCTTCCTAACTCTTCTATCCCACTTCTCCCTTCGTGTTTCTCTGATCCAAAGCAAACAATTTTATCCCGGACTACATCCAAACCACGCGACTCGCTCCCACGTCGTACAGCATATCGCATACAAGTCATCTCCTTTCCCGTCAGCTCGAGCGTGGAAATTTGATCCATCATGGCAAACAGCGACTCGGATTTTGACCCGTTCAACCAGCCTTTGACCTTCCGCTACGCGGACGGCACTCCGTTTGTGGTCACGGTTGACGAAGTCGACACCAACCTTATCCAGTACAGCATCCGCAGCTGCATCAACTATGCATCCCAGCTCGGTGCCTCCATTGCCATTTTTGTCATCCTGCTGCTGCTCACCAGACCTGAGAAGCGTGGCTCGACCGTGTTTGCCCTGAATGCTTCCGCCTTACTCTGCAACATCGGTCGTACCGTCTGCCAGGTCACCTTCTTCTCCGGGGCTTTTGTGCGCCTCTACCCTTATTTCTCAGGCGACTATTCCAGAGTGCCGAGATCTGCATACGCTGGCTCTGTCCTGGGCACCGTCTTCCCTACTCTGCAGTTGATCTGCTTTGAAGCGTCCCTACTGCTCCAAGTCGAGGTCGTATGCGCCAATCTCCGTCGTCGCTATCGCCGAGCCCTGGTGGTTGCGTTGAGCGTGATCGCCTTTCTGACCCTGGGTTTCCGCTTCACACTCATGGTCCTGAACTCAATGCTCATCATGGAAGCTGCCGTTCCTCACAGTCTTCAATGGCTGGAAAGCGCAGCCAACATCACCCTGACAATCAGCATCTGTATCTTCTGTGCCGTGTTCGTCGTCAAACTTGGCTTCGCCATTCATCTCCGCAAAAGGCTTGGCGTTGGGGAGGTTGGCCCTATGAAAGTTATTTTCATTATGGGATGCCAGACCTTGGTGATTCCAGGTGAAGTTCCCTCCCCTATACATCCACTCCCATACCCCTACCTTACCCTCCCTACCGACCCATATACAAACCAAGAAGAAGACTAACAACATCCAGCCGTCTTCTCCATCCTCCAATACGTCGTGAACGTGCCCGAGCTATCCTCCAATGTCCTGACCCTAGTCACCCTTTCTCTTCCCCTCTCCAACATCTGGGCCAGCACGACCCTCTCGCAATCCAGCACCGGAGCATCCAGCTCGCGCGCCAACCTCTGGAACGGCCTCACCTTCAACGGCGGCAAACAAACGTCCACGTCTACATCGTCCAGCACGAAACCAAGCACCACGGTCTGTTACTCTGACCAGGTGTCGCCCAAAGCGCCAAGCTCTTTGCAGCAGGTCTTGAAGAAGAGTGAGGACGAGCCGGAACAGGGATACGGTATTGCTATTG
This sequence comes from Aspergillus ostianus, assembly GCA_025592935.1. Lineage (NCBI taxonomy): Eukaryota > Fungi > Ascomycota > Eurotiomycetes > Eurotiales > Aspergillaceae > Aspergillus > Aspergillus ostianus. The sequence continues at coordinate 4,017 of JANFQY010000393.1, read as the reverse complement.
AGCATGATATTTCGGTTCGTAGTGTTCGGAAGGAGGAGAAAAAGGGTGATGTCTAGATGGCCATGTGAGAGCATGGTCGTGTTCGTGCATGCACTAGGTCCATCGAGAGAAAGAAAAACGGATGATGAGCAAGAACAAAAGGAGATACGTTGATACGAATGGTCGAATACTCGGACAAGCCCAGTGTTGGTGCAGGCGATGACGACAACGATGAAGTTGAAGACGTTCGCTTTTCTCTCAATCCTTCTTTTTCTTTTGACTTCCGTTCTAGACTTCTTTCCCTTTACTGTGGTATGCCTACCTTGCCTATCTTGCACTTTCCATCGCATCTTCTCGATTTTTCCTTTTTCTATTTCGTTTGCCCGTTCTATGGCTCTTCAATACCATCTCATCATCTAATATTCCAACTTTCCTTTCTTCAATCTGCATCAATTTCTTTTGTTCGGCTTGCATTACGGGTGTAAGGCTCTCCTGTCTTATGGGGTTAGTGATACAATTATAACTACCTGCCTACCTACCTACCTAGTCCCTCGGGGCTGACTGCATCCATGGGCTTGTTCTTTTCTTGAACGGTCTAGTAATATGATGGTTTGGCACTATGCTATTCGATCTACGAACTCATAGTGTTCAAGGAGATGAGGTAGGGAGGAATACATACCCAGCATTTCCTCTCGTAGGGTAGTTAGTTACCAAGAGAGTAAACGGGAAATTAACTAGACAGACACGCAAAAGAAGTTCGAGATTCGACTTCATTAATTATAAATCCACTCGACAAATTCTATTTTGCTTGATTCGTATGCGTAACCGTAACCACGCAGAAAGAAAAATAACGAAACCCCCTATCGTTGCAGAAAAAAGAAATAGGGCAAATAAGACATGGTGAAAATGGAAATGAAAAAGACTACATACACCATTAGCTTTCCTTTCCCAACTTAGCCAAAGACTCTTCCAGGAACTCGTTGGCGTTCATCAAGTCCGTACTGCCGTAGACGACTCTACGTCCAGGGCCGCTAGTTGGGCCGGCCGGGCGGTTTCCGGCTGCTGTGCCGTCGCTGCCCGGTTGTCCGCTGCCCTGAGCGACCCAGTCCTGCAGGTTACCGTATTCGTCCATGCTGCCGCCGCCGACGGTGAAGACGATGGCTTCGTTGAAGGCTTGACGACGTTGTCCGAAGCTGGCGCCGGTGCCGGGACCTGCGCCGCCCATCGGTCCGGACGAGGGGGCGTTGCGGGACGCGGAGGCAGGAGGCATGGCGCCACGGGCGTTGGCGCTGCGGGGGTCGAAGTAAAGGTAGTTCTCAGTCTTGGCGATCGCAGAACTAGAGGCGGCGGTGGGGTCCATGATAGATTCGGTGATCTTGGTGAGGGTCAGGTCTTTGTTGGCGGGGAGGAAATTCTTGACGCCGGAGATGAGCGAGTCGAAGTTGGCACCTAAGGCACCGGAGGTGATGCGGTCGGTGAGTCGGTTCGAGAGCGACGAGAAGCCACGGAAGATGTCTGACGATTGTTGTTGCGGGGCGGCCGTGGTCATCATCGTCATACGGGTAATCTCTCGCACTTGTTTGACGTAGGCAAGGGAGCTGACGTCCTTGACACCCGTGCGTGTGAGAGCTTCCTCAAATTGGTTCATGTCACCGCGGGACAGCTCGGTCTCGGTGCTGAGGAACCAGATGAGGAAAAGCCGGAGCTTGTCGGACGGCTCGTTGCCCTTGGCGGGGTCATTGATCAGTTCCAAGATCTGGGCCTTGGTCTGCTTGGTGATGTTCTCTTCCAGCTCGAAGAAGTTATCGAGTTGGCGGTCCTTGATGCCCTTGAGGAGCGCCGTGGCGATGTTCATGTGCATATCCAGAATGGCCTTGCGCTCTCGCAGCTCCGGCAGAAGGGTGATGGCGGCCTTGAGGTGCTGCGCCGATGCGCTCGTGTCGTTCTGCAAATCCTCGATCGAAGAAGCGCCGGTCTTCTTCGTAATCTCGTTTGCATCTTCCTTGTACCGCGTGAGTTCGGCATCGATGTCTTCCGCCACCTGAGGGAATGGAGCACCGGCGTTCCGTTTCCAGAAGAAGTCGTTGCTGTTGAGATCATAAGCTTTCTTCGTGGCGCCCCGTGCTGGGTTAGACTCGTCCGCCGCGGTTTCTACCGTGATCCGGTTCAGACGCATCTGAAGAACATCTTGAACCAAGGATTGGTATGTCCATGAGTGCGACAACATCGGGACTAAATCCACATTGCGGTCGACTATGATCAAAACCGGTCGAGAGGAAGGGACGCCAGGTGCGGACTTCTTGTTGGAGAACAAATTATCCTTGGAATTCAGAATATGGTCTCGTAGCTTTCGGTCGAGCTTGGTTGCGATTAGTTCCGCAGCACCGCCTTTGGGACACCGTATGATTGGGATTGCGCCTGCGCATTGCCTCTAGTTAGAACATTGGAACTTTCACACATGAGCTGTGCAACATACCCATAGTGACGCTGACACTGAACAAGCCACTGACAATCTTGTCCACAATGTTATCTAGGTCCTCATCGCTTGTTTGCGCGCTGTTGATCTTCCAATAGGCATCCTTGCCCAGACCGAGACTGAATAGGTCGGGCTCGGCGACGATGAAGTTCAAGTATTGATCAAACACCTGTGCAATATGCTCCGACGCACCAGACGTTACGATCTCCGAGGCGAAGTCTTCTAGAAGGGGCCGAGGCACGGAGGATAAGAAGTTCACGTAAGCGGGGGTGTACAGTCCGTGGGACAGATCTCTTGTAATCGCCTGAATGTTGGCCGGAGTAGGTTCGAGGAGGTAGACAACGGGGACGTCGGGGATTGGGTATCGAGTGGAATTAATGTTGCTATGAAGAGATTCGTTAGTCGGCTGGTAGGGTCCTGAGTTGGGAGAAGTGCATACAGATGGATCGTCACCCCCCACGACCTCAGATCATTGACACGAAGCACGCTGCTGATGACATCCCGGCCCATGTTATCGAACACCAACACCTTCCAGATCGGATCTCCATCCTCGTTCAAGATCGGGGTCGAGTGTGAGATGAGACCCTGAGCGGCGGGATCATGGGAGCCGTCCTCCGCGGAACTCGTATCGTGATTCAGGTTGAGGATCTTCTGGATGGAGGCTGGACAGCTGTCAATATTGGCGACAACTCAGCTATAGACTGGGAGAGGCACAGGGAACCTACCGACCTGACGGTCTCGCAGCGACATAGGATGCGACGCCATTGTTTAGTTAGTTGAGCTTGCACCCCAGAACAGTATTCACGATGATTGTCCGAAGTGGACCAAATTCATGACATGTATCCGGGAGTGAATGTACCGGTGTTGTCCTCGATGAATGAATGAGCGAAAGGGAATTGAATCAAAAGCGACCGTCAAGGATCCATGCGAATCCAGGACCAGGGACATACGTAGGCTGCTGTCTTTAGCACGATCCACCAACTACACGCACTCTCCACCTGGCATCCTGAGGAGCTTCCCGTTTGATGAGGGCTGACATAATCCCGCCCGGGTGAGCATCACGTGCTCCAGGCCGCCGGTAAAGGGACCGCAGGCGCCCAACCGAGCTTTTTTTCAGTCTCACCACCTCCAACCACGCCCCTTCCCCCCATTCCCTTCCAACACCTCCTCGTAATGCGAATGACTATGCTGCTTAACTACAGCACAGTGTGGTTCTTTGTATGAGAACCCTATCCTTTCATCTTTTTTTTAAAACAAAAAAGGCAGATCTTAGGTGAAGAACAAGCAGAGACAGCTGCCCTGGCGAAAAGCGTGAACCTGGTGGATTTCTTAAGGCATCAAGAAGATTAAGAGGGTACAATCGGAAGGACAGACAAACAATCAGACCAGAAGAAAGAAGTGCAGGCAAGAAGCAGATTGAAGCAGGAACCGGGGTGCCCAAAGGAAGAGGCGACCGGATCTATCTTACGTCTACTATACGGAGTACCTTGTGTATTCGCGGAGTTTGGCCAACTTGTTGCATTCAAGCACGGTTCTTTTTTTTTTTTTTTTTTTTTTTTTTT
>JANFQY010000392.1:0-21962 GCA_025592935.1 Aspergillus ostianus | reverse complement strand
CCATTAAAATGTCGACACTGTCTAAAGATCACGATTCACTAGTTATGAAGGGCCGGTATGGTGGTCACAAGGATTCATCATCACCCCAACAGGGATTCCCCGAAGGCCTTGGCCTAGTCTGGCAAACTTTTGAAGCAGTTGGACTTCAGCATATGCTCCTTTGCAAATCTTCTTCCAGGCGGGAATATTTCATCGTCCGCAAACACACGAGGGAGAGAGTTCACATCTCCAGCCATTTTATCAAATGGAAAAATGTCTTCTAACGAACCTTCCGAAGACTGTTGTTGAGTAACTTGCAAGAGCATGCGCAACGGGGTCGCGTCGCCAACTGTCGTCACCACAGATGAGGTTGCCCGGTATCTTGCGAAAGGTTAGTATTATTTAGTTCCTACCCTGAATTCTGTTATATCCTTACTAATTATTAGATAGGGCTTACCAAGGGTAATCCCCGAACCTTCTGGAAGGAGCATGAGCAGGAGTATCCAGTTCTTGCTCGGCTTGCGCGCGATATTGTTTCAGTACCAGCAAGCGGAGCTGGTGTTGAACGCCTTTTCAATTGTGCTCGTGATATATGTCACTATCGCCGAGGGCAATTAAAAGAGAATACTATCCGAGATCTAATAATCCATCTCTTCTCAACCAGATTTGAGCTTGAGCACAGTGAGCTTGATTTGATGAAAGAGCAACTCTCTGTTGGTGAGGCTGCATTATCTGATCAAGCAAGCAAACCTATTCCTATACTTGCTGAGCTTGATCCAATCAGTGAAGATGAGGAGGAAGGGGATGAAGCAGATAATGTTGCTGCTTCTGATTCGGCTTCGGATTTAGATCCTGGGGTAGCCTTGGAGCCAGTGTTATCTCTAACCCAGTCTATAGTGTGTGCTAGTCAGTCACAGGCACAGAATAAGCGGGCTCATAGTCAGACTGAAACTCCAAATAGTAGGGATAGCCAATTGCCTCATGTATCGCGAAGTGAAGAAGGGCGACCGGAAAGGCAGCGGAAGCAGCCCAAGCTACCAGCTGGATTTGAGGTTGATAAATCTTAAGGTTTTACAGCCAGGACAGTCTAACTAAAGGGAAAATGTAACATATTCAACATAATGCAGTATAAAGTCAAGAGCTGTAGAGTTACCTATTTGATGCTTTAAATTACTGCTCTGCGGCGCCGTACATTCATTGGTATACACCAAAATTACAAGAAAAACAGCATACTTTAGATTCTTATAATCCTGGAAGGTTTGCATTGTTTACACTTGTGAGGCTGACCGCGGTCACCACGGTTATAGCCTAGCTATAACCATCACCTCACCGCGCGGTTATGGTGATGGCTAACCGTGGTCATGCCGCAGCGTAACTCCGCTGCACTGCCTAGTCGTACGGGTTGTGTACGACACCTGAGCAAGGGTTGCACCTTTACGTGGTGCTTAGGATCAGTAGCCGAAAGGTGAAGCCAAGCAAGCCGTACAGGATGATCAACTTGCCGGCAGTATACTAGCGGAAACATGAAATTTTAATTTTTTCGGTTTTCTTCATATAGCCTGCCGTAGTAGCTCTTAACTAAGCCGAGTTTTTGTGACGTGTTTCACGATGGCATTTTTCTCAACGATACATTTCCATCCTGATTTCAGAAATGGCATAAGCGCTTGCTGCTGACCATTAGAATTGGTGTTTACCACACCAAGTTCTTCTGCGCCGTCGACTATCTTCACAGTGCCTGTACCGCCGTTCGATTTTATGACAACTGCGCTGGTGTCCTTATCGGGGCCTAGAATTCTAGGAGCCTGATGAACCTTCCCTAATATAACAACTGGCTTGCTTGTTATCCAGTCACTGATCATGCAATCATCGAATGAAGTCTAATTCTCTTGAGTGTGATATCAAATATAAGGTGAGGTTGAACTTAAGCCATACCTGTTTTGCAAATTGCGTTTTTAGGCGATTGTCGTCACCAACAACGTGCGTCACGTCTAGATATTCTAGTTGTTCCACCGTTTTCACCATTTCAAGATGAACGAACGACTTCAGCTGGTATCTGCAGGCTGCGTTAGGAATTAGAACCTTAGGTAGATGTATGGTTGCACCTTCGGTTTGGCGTTCACATTCAAATTAACCAATGGTCATAGACGCTTGTATTTTGTCCGGCGGCAGGCCAAAAATATTCTGTGACAGGAAAGTTGGGTACTGAGTTCATAATGAGCTATTTGACGCGACGAGGAAAGTGCACTCTTGAATACCCATGTCCCTTGGGTGACGACAATGACGGGATCCTGTGGCCGCACAGAATGCATGGGCCACACACACCTTACTCCATTGCGCTGTCCCTTTGGTTAATTTCTCCTGGCAACTATTTGCAAATACGTTTAGTAATTCACAACTTCAGTTACGTATGTACCCTTCGACCATTCAACTTGGAAGCGCGCCTACTTTCAAAAACGTGTTCAGCAATTTAATCGCGTTGAATATAGTGGACTTTTGTGGTTCGTTTGTCTTTTAAGGTCAAGGTTGTTTTCGGCCCGCCAATACAATCGAGAGTACACTTGAAAAGGTGTCACAGAACGTATATGGGCTGAGGGGCATTCGCTCGGTCTTCATTCTTGATAGAATCTAGAAACAATCAAGGGCTGCTGTCGACCGACATTCGTTTCCTTTAGTCATCGTTGCTGGGCAGTCTTTTGCCATACGATCCGTTAATGATCAACGAAGGAAGGAGTATGATCTTCGCGCGTAAAATCCAGCATACCTGTAGCCTCTGGCAACCCAAGGTATGGAACCCATGACGGGTAAATCAGGCCGTTCGATTGGTCAGATGCTATGTGTGATTCACGATGAAAGCATCTATGCTACGTGGTTCCGATCGGGAGGGTACTGCCAATCTTTTTATTCTCTAGTTTTATTGGCGAAGTACGCCTTGTGTTTTGTACGAAAATGGCAGGTTGGGATAGTTAGCCACTTTCACTCGTCTGCAAACAGATTGAACTTGATTTTTGATTCTCCCAAGCGGGATCGGGAACGCCCTTTATCGATCCGCCTCTGTCAGGAGGCTCGGATAAAGGTTTGGCATCCCTTGAAAAGACGCACAACCCAAATTTTGTTGCTATAGCCTTATTCTTACGCGACGCCATCCCGTCTTTAACTGCGGATTTATTTATTATGCACGAGCTGCTTGGAAGGTACGAGCAAAAGTATGACCAACGGTTACCCTCCATCTATGAGGTCTTGGTCTGTGGCAATATGGGATTATTTTCGCCAATGTCTGCCAGCTGTCTGAATATCAACAGGCGAGTTTCTGAAGACAAGCCTTCAGACCTGCCTAGCCCTCTTATGAGAAGGATAACCAGATCGCCGTCCACACAATCGAATCCAAATTTGCTGATGCAAGTTTCAAATACTTATTCGCATCAAAAGACAAATCAACAAGTTATTTTCCGTTGAATGATAGTATGGCAATAGATAAAGTACAATTCAGAAAGAAACCCAATCGCGCCAGTCCAGGCTCAGAAAATCGGCGAAAGGTACGTTCGACCTCATTCCTTCACAAGATTGAATCTATGAATGCCTTGGCCTCTCTTTCTTTTTCTCTTTTTTGCTTGAACTCCAAATCCTGCTACAGGCACTTTGGTTGTCGAGTTTTAGTTTGACATGACGAGAAATTATATCCATCTTTTGCTTACCCCGCTAATTGTGCTTAGAAGTCTCGATATACATTTTGCCATAGCTGCAATCGGACCGAAACACCTCAATGGCGCAAGGGTCCAGATGGTCTACGAACTTTGTGCAATGCGTGCGGATTGCATTACGCAAAATTGAAACGCAAGAAATATACAGACAATCCGATGAATTAAATATTACTATCGTCCATACATTATCGGCAAGCAATTAGCGGAGCCAGGCAAGGTGCGTTGAAAACGAGTCTCAGAACCTTTTGATGTAAATTTGGTCGTATCGCCCGTCATAAATCATCGATTCAATTTTTGAAAACGCTTTCTGCCGTGTGCTTCAGGACCGAGTAGCTTCCCGGTACACCGGAAAATTTTACCATGGATACTGTATAAAGACTCTCTAAAGCTTGGATTCCATACAATTATTTAGTATCATATATATATATGTTCCAAGTTATCACGATCCCTGATGTGTTGCTCTACTGGTTCTTGTACCTCACTTTTTAGCAAGTATGACGAGCATGTCATTAGGGGTGGAATTCGAATATCGAATAGTCGAACAGTCGAGAATAACTGTAACTTCGAATTCGAAGACTCTGGAAGTTCCTGCTAAAATATTTTCAGATAAAATTCTTCTATTCGAAAATTATTCGAAATATCCGAAAACATTGCCTGTACTCACCATCAAACACTCAGATTTATATATATCCCCCGATTGTACCAGCCGTCTCGTTGTTTCCCCATGCAGGGAGTACCTTTGCAAACCTAATAAATCCATCCCGCTATTGAAGAGCAAGACTCTACTGCTACCTCTGAAGCTGGAATTGCTAAAAATACCTGGCGGCTGTGGCAACGCATGAGAGTTTGGAGCAAATAAAGAAAGAGCACGCGAGAACGCCCCACGCTAGACCCATTGAGGAGTCAATCAATCATTCTATGTGACCTAATTCTTGGCAGAATTACAGATCTTTTCGAATATGGATAGGGAAGATCCTTATTCGATTCCATGTCTGGGGAATAACGAGAACCGCAGCAAACCTTCGAGACTAGAGGATCATAGCGTCGGGTCATCGCATAGTGCTTTCCGCAATTCAACATCAAGTATCAAGGCCTTGTTTTAGTATAAGATTGACAGGTACAACCAGATTGGTTTGCATGGACAACTTTTTTTGCTCTGCTAGGATCCGATAAGGATGTTATTACTTTACGAGGTCGGATGCAGATGCATGTGTACTTGTCCTGGTTCTAACTTTTTTGTTTTTTTCTTTCTTTCTTTTTCTTTTTTTTTAAAAAAAAAAAAAGCGGTTTAAAGGCTACTGAAACTGACATTTACTCTGCTCGAATCGTCACTTTTGGTTAACCTAGTACATTTCCCGGTTTTCAGACTGCGTATTCAAGACTATTACATAATTTTTCCCATCATTGTTATCCCAGAATTCTTCATTCAATACATGGTAGGACGCACATATCTGCAATCTGGCGTCAATGTCCAAAGGCGGACTTTTCAAGTAGATAACGAAACTAAACAGGTCAGAGACTATTGTATGATTCAGATGGAGTGAGTGACTATGCTTTGCGGCGACATCCGACACTGTTTTCCAATCGTCAAGAGTGAAACGAACGCTGACTCTCTTCTGAAAAGCAAGATTGAAAACGGTGACGGTTCCTCTGATCTTGTAACTAAAAGGCAATAATTCCAGATTTTGGATTTTAACGGGCTGCCATGGAGATGGTGGGCTCGAGGCTGAGTTCAAGATACATATTCGTTCGTTGCGACTCAGCTGAAAGGTATTATAACCTTTTGGTTCGGCTTTCACGGCGGGACTGGTATATGAACATAGTTTGGATTTCAACGACAATGGAGAATCAGACGGTGAGAAAACACGTGTTTGCTCTAGCAGGTCGTGGAAATGCACCATCTTTGAAGTCTCGGCGTTCTGGTCGATTGCATGATGCGATTGATCCGGTTTAACTCGGAACGACGATATGCGACGTGGAGTGGTCGGAGCTGCCGTTGAAGCGTGGGAGGGTACACCGAGTGGAGCTTGTTTGATGACAGTCGACTTATCACCCCAGTTAAAGGATGGATTGTTGTTCGGTTCTGTCTCCCAGCTTATTACTCTCCGGAGGTCCGGACCTCCTTGGTATCCAATGGCTGTCATTGGGTATGTTGCAAGGGCGCTTGGACAGGGGGCGTCCGAGTATCCAGATTCAAGGATTTGGGATCAAAGGTATACAGCAGATTAATCCTACTTTCTCCCTATCTAAGTAGCTGCTATTAGCTGGAAGTTTACGTCAATGAATACCTTTCAGTTGTCATAGATTCATCATGTCGGGCCGATCGTTCCGCTTCGAGCAATCAATTTCGGATGTAACATAACTAGATGAAAGCCAATGAAGTGCAGCCGCCGAAGAGTTTTAAGGGAATAGATTTATGTTGCAGTTATGACCAACAAGCCAAAAAAGAGTCAACCCTACTTGGATAGGGCCATTTGCACAATTTATGCTCATCGCACTTCAACATTTTATTGGGTCTTGAAGTGTCGACTCGCTTATGAAATACGTTAAGGTGATCATCGCCTTGCTCGACAAGCGGTATTGCGTGTTTTGCAATATTAAAAGATGAAGCTATAGAATAGTGGTCAAATAAGCGATTCTAGCATTATAAATAGACCTCTTAGATAGCCGGAAAGGAGGTCTTGAACACCTTCAATTTGCTCGTCTGATATAGCCCATTCAATTGCTTCATTCGATCATTTTAGTGCGGATCCTTAGTCATTTCGCTTGCCAAGCCTTCGCCCTTCAACAGATTGCTAGCCTTTGTCGAGTAGGCGGTGTGTCGTTGTTTAGTTGCACTGAGTCGTGGCCCGACGAATCGCGGGGATCGGTTGGTCGTTTTGCCCCATTGTGTCACCCTCAGCTAGGTAGGAGTAGCTGTCCTGTAAAGAAAAATTTCCCTCACCTCGCAAACGTCAATAACAATAGCAAAACAAAGCAGAAAGAAGTATCTATCCACTAGCCTTCTTGTTGCAGATAGTAACTTGGCGCGCAAAGCCACACTCAAAGTCGACCAAGGATTAACGGAAACCGTTGTTCCTAGTGTTGTGAATTGAGGCTCGATCAAACAGACAATAGAGCTTCGTATACGGAATCTATTCCGTATTGAATCAGATTGATTGGAAATCAATCTGATATTCATCTTGTATATAAGACCTCATCTTTTCAGTTGTGAATAAATAAGAATCAACCTTCCTCTGAATCACAACAGGTTATGAGCCCGGGAGCGATCTCTCGGGTAATATCTCCAGTTACTCAGTGTCTTTGAAGATATATATCTCCATCCAAACTCCACAGTTATTATCGTTCCTCGCGAAGCCCCACCATGAATTCCCCATTCAGTTCATCCTCAATCTCATCCTCCGACAGGGTCGCAGGCATCGAGCCGCTTTCGGGAAGCAGTAATTACGCCTTCTGGAAGCGGATCATGACCTCCTACTTGACAGCAAGACAAGTGTGGCCTGTCGTTTCGGGCGAATTGACATGTCCGGACTGTCAGTTCAAATATCGCAAGCCGATCGCGGCTGACATAATCCCTCAAATCGGAGAGGTTCGCGGGGAAGCGGCGCGTCAGGCCGCGGTCCAGATGCGGCTGGAATTCGAAGGGCAAGCATATGATTGCTACCAAGACTGGTGTCGACGCGAGGCTGAAGCCTATCATACTATTATCAAGTATCTCTCGCCTACAGTTAGTGCACAGGTGGCCGGCATTGGGACGTCTCGAGAACTTTGGGACGATCTCGAAGAACGATACCAACAGACGGAACTGGCCACCTACTGTGAGTTATTCGCACAGCTGCGAGAGACCACCGGCAACCGTTGCAAAACGGCACGCGACTTCGTTGACCGAGTTCGTCTACTGGTGAATCGCCTGAATGCTATTACGCCAGGTTCGATCGGGGACAGAACTCATGTCGCGATCCTGCTGACCCAGATCGGGTCGGAATACGCGTTTATCGTTGACGCTATCCAGAATGACAAGGAGCCGGGTACGCCAGCGGCCGTCGGAAATCGGCTCGCCAATGCGGAACGGGTTGTGCGAGGAAAGGATCCGGCGTCCTCCCCGGCGTCGTCGGCCGCCTCAATTCATGTGATCACACCGGTCAAGAAGTGCAGATACTGCAAAAGAAAAGGCCATGACCAATCTCGATGCTGGAAGAAGCATCCGCATCTTAGGCCGCAAAGGGACCGTTTGGCCCATACAGACCGGAGTGATTCGGGTGCACCCAGCGATTCAAGTTATGGATCTAGCCAGAAGGAAGACCGGCAGGGCCCGCCGGCTTCCAAAAGACCGAGAGTGAATATCGTGAGGGCGAAGGTGACGACCTTCTATACCCACGCGCCAGACCCACGGTGGATCGTGGACTCCGCCGCAACTAGCCACGTCTGCTGGGACCGGGAATGTTTTACCAGTCTCCGGCAGCATCGTGAGATGCTCTTAACGGCAGGAGACCCCGTTGAAGCCGAAGGGATAGGCACTGTCAAGCTCAGCATTAGGGGGAAGCCTCACCGTACGGTGGTCCTTAAGAATGTGTACTACGCTCCGCGGGTCGGGGTTAACCTGATCAGTGTACCTAAGCTCTTGAGAGACCACTATTCGGTGGTGGCGCACCCGCGAGGCATCGCGCTGCAACGCAGAGGACGGCCCGTGGGGAGCATCCAGCATACCGGGGACGACTTATTCGTCCTTCACTGCCAAGCGAGCTGCAGGCCTCGCGTCCAAGTACATCTGGCCAGGAATGCCACAGTCACCGTCGCATCTCGAGAACCTTCAGATGTCGTCATGGCCGATGGGGATCCTCTGGAGTCAAGTGGCGCACAAAGTGTGGCGACCACCTCTGAACTCCGCAGTGGTGACGCATTAGCGAACCTCGAAGAAGATGCGAGCATAGGAGTAGACCAGGAGACTCCCGAAGAGCTATGGCACGCTCGAATGGGTCATTTGAATCGGGGAGACCTGCGGCTGGTCCTCCGACAGTCTGGCACTCCGTACCGTCCTCTGACGAGCCAGGAGCTGCAGGCAACGCCGCGGTGTCCGGCGTGCATGGCGGGGAAGCAGCATCAGAAGAGGCACTCTCGACGTAGAAAACCATCTATTCGATCCTCAGCGATCTTTGAGCTAGTGCATTCAGATCTAATGGAAATGCCTCATGGCAAGGATGGCTCCAGATACGTGGTCACCTTTACTGATGATTATTCTCGCGGCTCGTGGAGCTACGCAATGAAATGGAAGTCCGAAGCACTGCCGAAATTCCAGCTCTTTGAAGCGTGGGTACGACGACAATTCGGGACCCGAATCAAGCGTTTTCTCTGCGACAACGGAAGAGAATATTTGGCCATCGGCGCGTATCTCGAGTCCCAGGGCATTGAGTTTGACACATCCGCCCCGTACTGCAAAGGTCAGAACGGCCTAGCAGAGCGTACGAACCGCACTATCCGGGAGCGTATCAACACCCTCCTGTTTGATGCGAAACTTCCTCTTTCCTTTTGGACCGAGATTCTTGAAACTGTCGTCTACCTGAAATTGCGAGCGCCAGCCTCGTTTCTGCAAAAGAAGACTCCATATGAGGCTCTATACGGAACGCCACCAAGCTTGTCACATCTTCGCCGCATTGGCTCGCATGCATGGGTCCTGATCCCCAAAGAACAGAGGCTCAAATTAGGGCCACGTTCCTCCGAGTGCCGGTTGCTCGGGTACAGTGAGCCAAATCAATATAAATTATACGAGATCCATTCTGGTCGGATCGTCTTTTCCCGTGACGTGGAGTTCGATGAGAGGACCCCAGTGGCGCCACTCATCGAGGGGGAAGTTGACAACAACCTCCCGGGCAACGACCCTCCATCACTAGAACTGGATCTTCCCGATATACCGGCAGCTGCGGTGGACCTCAGTCCGCCGAACCCGACACCGATACCGCCCATAGCATCGCCTCCGCAAGAAGCCGATGAACCTGAGCTGGGCGGTAGTACGCATGATGCCGCTTCTTCTGAAACGATCAATCCGGCCGCGTCTGAAGTGCGGAACGTACCTGACCTGGGGTACTCGCTCTACGGGCGCCGACGACAGCCGTCTCGACGACTCCTCGAAGCGATGGGCAAGGTTTACTTCACATCGCCGCTGTCCTCCTCCACAGGCTGTGACCCACAAACCTTCCAAGAGGCCGTATCTGGTCCACATCGCGTGGAATGGTGGGCGTCGATCCAGAAGGAATACAGCTCGCTTCTCGAGAACGGGACATGGGACAAAGTCCTTCGCAAGGACGTCCCACCAGGACATCGGATTATCGAGTGCAAATGGGTGTTCAAGACCAAAGTGAATGGAGTACGCAAATCCCGCCTGGTCATCAAAGGCTTCCATCAGAGAAGTGGAATCGACTATCAGGAGACGTTCGCGGCAGTCTCTCGAATGGACTCCGTTCGCTCTATTGTAGCCAGCGCGGTCCTGAAAGGATGGAAACTTCACCAGTTTGACGCAGTGACAGCCTTCCTTCACGGCGACATCGACACGGATATCTACATGGAGCTGCCAGAAGGATTTCAGGAAGAAGGGTACGTCTGCCGTCTACGACGATCCCTCTATGGCTTGAAGCAAGCTCCGCGGATCTGGTACCAGTGCGTGCATCGAGTCTTGACGGCGCATGGTTTCACCATGACGCAATCAGACAACTGCGTCTTCTACCGAGAGAACTGTGTAGTCTGTGTCTATGTCGATGATTTCCTGGTGGCCGGAGCCCACGATCGGGAAATTAGCCTAGTCAGGAAGGCTCTCGAATCGGAGTTCAAGCTGAACGACCTGGGAATCCCACGTTCTTTCCTTGGAATCCAATTCGACATCCGCAATGATGGGTCTGTCTCTCTCCATCAGCAACAGTATCTCCAAAAGATTCTACGCGATTTCTGCATGGAGACGTGCCAGCCCAAAAGCACCCCGATGACTCCCAAGAGCTCTCTGGACGCAAGGCCAGAGGAGCATAACCTTGACGATTCCGCCAAAGCTCGCTACAGTTCGGCCATCGGTGCACTGATGTATCTGATGATCGGAACCCGGCCAGATATTGCGTTTGCGGTCGCGACACTGAGTCGCTTCGTGTCTCGACCTCAGTCGCATCACCAAGCCGCTCTGCAGCGCCTGCTCCGCTACCTTAAGGCATCTCAGAATGTCTGCATCTCATACCGCAAAGGAGATCTGATCGGCTATACAGATGCTGACTTCGGTGGGTCGGTCGTGACCGACGGGGCATACTCGACATCTGGATATGTCTTCAAACTCGCAGGAGGACCCATCTCCTGGTCGTCCAAAAAACAGGGGGAAATTGCCTCGTCCACCACTCATGCGGAGTATATCGGTCAATATAACGCCATTCTGCATCTCCAATGGCTGCGCACCTTTCTGGGTGAAAGCAATCTCTACCAGTCACCGGTTACACACATTATGGCGGATAATCAATCAGCTATTGCTTTGTCTCGGAACCCAGAGTTTCATAAACGCACCAAACATTTCAATGTCAAGTTTCACTATCAGCGATCTGTACTGGACGCTGGAGAGATCAACATTCAATATGTTCCGACCAAGCAGCAAGCCGCAGATGGACTTACTAAACCTTTGGGACCCAAGGAGTTTGCAAGCTTCCGTCAGTTAATCGGTCTGACAAGTGTTGCTAAAGGGCCAAAATAGGAACTGTAATCGAACAAGGGCACTCTTTCCACTTTTTCTCCCGAGCAAGGATTTAGTGGTTTTACCGAGGCCTAGTCGATTCTCGCCAGTGCAGTATCACCATGCAAGCACGGCGATCCTGAGGGGGAATGTTGTGAATTGAGGCTCGATCAAACAGACAATAGAGCTTCGTATACGGAATCTATTCCGTATTGAATCAGATTGATTTCCAATCAATCTGATATTCATCTTGTATATAAGACCTCATCTTTTCAGTTGTGAATAAATAAGAATCAACCTTCCTCTGAATCACAACAAATATAAGCAACTGGACTACTAGAAAGCTTTCGTTTGGCACTAAGGCTGTTCTGTAGACTGCGTATCTTTCGATCTAGTTAGCGAGTATTCTGTGGATTCTGAAAAGCAGAAGAAATTGACCCTTCAACTAGTGATGGTGCAGATGTAGGCGTGCGCAGTTGAAAGGTAAGTTTAGAAAGAACACGCTCTCGATTAAATGGCTTAAGCCCTGCCCCTGCAAAGCCACTGCAGATATTCGTAGAAGTAAAGACTTGAGCCCGTGCGTCTGGATAAAGCGATAAAAAGTCTTCTTTATCAATATGGTTATTACCCGCAATCATACGCCCCTCAAGCAGCTTTCCATATGCGCGTTTAAGCGGGCCAAAAACACCCACATCAAGCGGTTGAAGAAGATGCGAAGCGTGGGCAGGCATACAAAGACATATTATTGCATTTTGTTTGCAAAAGTCATCGAATTCAACAGTTAAATGACTGCTATGGCCATCAAGAATAAGTAACCGCTTAGCACCGGTCATAGAGCGTCTAGAGGATAGTTCAAACACCTCTTTTAACCAGCGAAGGCCTATTTCATCAGTTGTCCAGCCATTCTGACTAGTTGCAATCCACCAGTCTCTAGCAAGCTTAGGTTCTTGGAACCAGGCAGCTTGCTGATTGCCTGCCTTCAGTATAATGACTGGTGGTATATGCAATCCTTTTGAACTGACAGTTTTAATGATTGTAACCCATTCACGGTTACCCTGAATGACTCTGCGTGGTCTCTCACTACACTCTACTGCAGTAATAACTTTAGCAGTAGAGCAGAGTCCCATTGCAAAGCCAGTCTCATCAAAATTCCAGATATCATCCTCGTGTATGCCGTGTTCTTGAATAGTCTCGTAGACTGTTTAAAACCATGGTATTATGACTCGCGGATCCTCTTGCTTTACACGTTGATAGGTAATTCGTCGGCTATATCGTGTAGATAGCTGAGGATGGCGTTTGGTGAACTTATAAGCCCAGTTAACACCAAAAACTGCAGTAGAGTTTTGTAGACGCCCGGAAAGTAGTATTTGAGCCATTCCACGCATAAACTCTAGCCGAATTGGAAATCCTCGCTTATCTACATCAAGGAGTTGCCTCACAAGAGATTCCTCTTCAAATTCGGTCAATTTATATCCATTAGCGCGTACTTCAACGCGTGATTGTTTTCCTTTTAGACGAGCGCGTAGAGTTGCTTCAGGTACACTAAAAGTATTGGCAGCCTTCAATATTGATTTGATTGTCTTATTTTCGTACGCTGAGATAGCCATTTGTATTCGATTTTCTTGAGATAATGGCATTTTCAATAGTAGTGGTGGTAATCAACGCGTTGGTAAGAGGTTGTAGTGGGTGCGGTAAAAATTCGTCGCTCGGTAGTATTCGTCGCTCGGTAGTTGATTACGTTATCGCAAGCCGATCGCGGCTGACATAATCCCGCAAATCGGAGAGGTTCGCGGGGAAGTGGCGCGTCAGGCCGCGGTCCAGATGCGGCTGGAATTTGAAGGTATTGGTTTGTGAAATGTTCGTATTGCCTAGTAAACCTACATGGAACGTTGAACTGTAGCAAAGCTCTGATCATCGGAATCGATGATCCTACGTGACATCTTTTATATGATCTAATGATGACACGTGGACTCATTGAGATAGGTGGTTTTGAAGCCATATAGTTGAGTTGATCTAGGCAGGAAAGGTAAGGTGTTGAAACCTACCGGTAAAATTGCCTCATCTCCGCTGACAAGGTCATTCCCGCCAACTACGTCCGGTTTAACAAGTCCAGCGAAAATCTACAATATTAGCAGATTGTGGAGCTTCCTTGCCAGAGGAAAATGTCTACATTATAAACCCTGAAATACTTCAAGCATCTGGCGTCGCGTGCCACGCTCTACCCTAGATCTCGTCAAAGAATTTGGAATTACGACATAATCCTGAGCAACTAGGACTGTGCGCAATACGTCACCCCGAGCTACTGTATTTGCTATCTATATACTCCGCCGAAGCTACAATCATGAGAATGCCTTTGGACGTATTTTTCTTGGTCCTTGAAAAGACCAGAATCATAGGTGGTATATCCTCAAATGCCAGAACTCTGTTGGATATATCCGGCGCCGAAAAGCGTTCAGTCCAAGTCTTTGATAAAAGTTATAGCCACGCTTCGGTGAGCTGTAAGGTGAAACTGGGGCTCACAGAAAATACCTTTCTTTCCTGTCAGGAGGCCATCTCCGATGATTCTGGCGAATCCCTAGTGATAGAGACGTCAACTACAGTTCAGCGTATGACAGTCTTCTTGAATCGCTCTACACTGACGTACAATATCGCCATGTCAATCAAAGTGCAGCCTGATTTGGATATAATGGCCTGTACGACAACCGCAAGACGCATAGAAACTTGATTTCATAGCTAAGACGACAGCTTTCCGTTTCCGTTTTAGTACTCAACCCTCGCCGCTTTTTACTAAGTAGACCGAAGCAGCCTAAGATAATCGAAGTATAGAATAAGCAAAGTAAAGATAGTATTCTTTCGAATAGCTACGGCCTTTTCATAAATAGAAGAATAGAAGAATAGTACAATTATCGCGCGCTATACTAATATTATTGACACAGAGATTGTTTATAGTAGATTACAAGAGGGCCTCATAGGGTCCTATCTCCACACTGCTTGCCAGGTTCCCTTATGCCCCACATATCAAAGCTCTGTAATCACAACGGGAAGGTTATACTGATCTGCCAAAGCCCCGTAGGAGCTCAACGTCTGAGCCCGTTTCCTGACCGAACTGTTGGGCAACTCATACATAGCAGGACCTGAACTGATTGCCACCAACGTCACCACTGAGGCAGTCATTATATTGATGTCGCTCGCCCTCGTCGCTTGAATTCTGGCACTGACGCGAGATATGAACTGACGTGCAGCTGCCCAGGCCTTAGGTGAATATGTATCCCACTGCGCCTTGACATACTCTTTCGCATAGGTCTTGATAAAGAATCCAGACGCGAACCCTGCCGCTATGGATGCTACTTCCGACAGAGGATTGACAGGCTGAGCGGTTATCGCAGCCCTAAGTTCCGATTGCACGCCTCTGTTGACTGCGCCCACGATTCCTGCTGTGACAGCCCTCCGATTCTTCTCGCTGAGTTCCTTCCCACGGAGCTTGATGCCAGCCGCAATGCTCTTTGCCTCAGGTTCCACCAGAGCACCAGCCAGGCCGCCTGCCGCACCCACAAACGCATCCAACAAGGCATCGTCTATTCCGTATTTCTGACCTGTCACGTAAGAAGTAGCCAGACCACCAGCGACGTTGCCCACTGCATTGCCGATGACTGCAGCCGTCGTCGCAGCAGTCACTTCGGCAACTCCGACTGCGACCAGGCCCGCTTCGACGACGAAGCCGATGCCACCCGTCACAATGCCGCCCACGATGGCTCCTACAGCGAGAGCGTACATTTTTGCTACCCATGATTGGCCAAGAGGGTCGAGGTTGTTGATCGGGTCACCCTCGCAATAGGCATACCGGTTCTCGTGAGGGGTGCGATCCATGGAGATGAAAGACATCAACTTGGGGTTGTAGTATCGCGAGCGCAAATACACAAGCCCGTTTACCGGATCTGTGAATTCCTGTCCGAAGCCAAAGCCTGACGATGTTTTGATCGGCTCCGAGGCTTTGGACGAGCCGTAGGCGCTGTACGTGACGGAGGAATGCTTGTCGCCGTCCAAAAGCAGGGAGGTTGAGCCGAGCGAATCCATAAAGTACTGCGACGACTCGTCATCCGTATAATTCGCGACTAGATGTCGTGTGTCAGAGAATAGGCTGCTGTTTTCTGTCTTCCCGTCTTTGTTGCTCGTAACAACCATGGCGTTAACCCGGCCGCTGCTGTAATAGACTTGAGCGCTGTCCTCGGCTCCCTTTCTACGAGATAGATAGCCATCGGATCGATACTCGAACCCAGTTGTGCGGGCAGAATCTTTTACAACAAGCAGGCGGTCGCGATCGTCAAACTCGTACGTGTAACCTTGATCGTCGGATTTCATGCGACCATTGGTATCATACGTGAAGCCAGGGTCCGCACGCTGGTCAATCTCATTGTACTTCATGTTCGTCGTCTCTCCATCTACCGTCTTGGTCAAGACGTTCGAATTGCCATCGTATGTATATTGGGTCTCGCCTGGGCCACCCGAACTCCGCGTCTCTTTGATGACCTGACCAAGGCCATCATAGACAAGGCCACGTTGGCAGTTCAGGTCTGATGAAATAGCAGAAGATGTTTTGAGCGATGTTACTTTGCTCTTCGCATCTAATTCGTAGATTGTATCGAGCAACACTAGCGACCTGGGGTCCTTTGCAATGGCCTGCTTGATGCGGTTGAATCCATCATATGTAATTGTACTGGTGTACGATTTCCTACCGCCACTCACGGTAAACCCAATGAGTTGGCCCTTTGTATGGTTTACTGTGTCGTAATGGTAAGTCACGATGTCTCCTTTGCAGGTTTTCTGGGATACTTGTCCCGTTTCGCCATATGTTGTCTCACGAGCAACGCCAAGTGCGTCTGTCTCCCTGTAGGCTCTGCCGTACTGGTCGAGAGTGTTGATTTGGCTCTTTCCATCTGCGTATCTAACCTTCATCAAAGTACCATCAATGCTCATGTCATAGGCAATCACGTCTGAGCCATCCTCAATCTTCGTAAGTCGACCGTCGGCATTGTACGTCGACTTGGTTGCAGAAGAAGGGTAAGCTGTCTTGACGAATTGACCAACGTCGTCACACTCATACGAGACCTGTGACCCATCATAGCGGACAGTCTTAGATAACCAGCCGTTTTCATCGTAATGGTATACCTCCTTCTGGCCCAACTGATTTCGGCTCTCGGAGATCCGGTTGTTGTCATCGTAGATCGTAACAGGTCCATTGTGGTGGAACGTTCTTCCATCCGAATAGGTGGTATCCTTGGCCCATGTGTAGATATTCCCGAAGAGGTCGTGGGTATATGAGCGCTTGACGATGTCCTGCCTCGAACCCACATGACCTGAGACGGTCTTGGATAGAACACTTGACGCAGGCCCGTACTCCACCTTAGTCTTTTCCAGGACGATCGAGTTGTTGCCTCGCGACCTGGGCATCTGTGACATGGTCTTGCTGAGTATTCTCTTACTTCCATCATATGTGGTGTCTTCGAGGAGGTAGTAACCTGTCGATGAATCACCCGAATCGGGATAAGTTGCAACTTGGATCTTCTCAGATCGAGCACTGAGTTGCGTAACAACACGGATGTCACCATTCAACGTCTCCGTGATTGTCAGGCCGGTATCGTCGTATGACTGGTCAACAACATTTCCCTTTGGGTCAATCACTTGTGTTTGTCTGTCCAGTGAGTCATATTGAAACTTGGTAGCCAGGCCAAGATTGTTCGTAGATTCCTTCAGCCTCGAGCGAAAGTCGTAACGTTTCCCGCTCAAAAGTCTGGTAGGTGATGATGAAGCAGAGAGCTTTGTGGGATCACCGTTATCATATACATCCGTTTCGCGGCCCAGAACATCGAACTTAGTAAGTTTGATATAACCAAGAGGAGAGGTCTCGCTTTGCGATCCACCGATGGGTCCAACTTTGTAAGTTGTGGTGGTGACGTGGCCCAAAGCGTCGGTATGCTTGGTCAGTCGGCTGAAACCATCATACTCGAACGTCTCGACCTGTCCTCGGGGCAGTTTCTTGGATATAATCGGACCCGCATATCTCCGCATGTCGTAGGTGACAACTGTAACATTATGGTAGGAGTCGTAGGCTGTCTGTGTGAGAATGCCGTCGCGGAAGGAATACGCAATCTTGTTGGTGACCGAGCTAGCACTTCCTTCAGGGACTTGAGTTCCTGGAGCCCAAGCCAAAGTCTCACTGGCATTCCTGCCTCGATCATCATACTCGAATGTCTTCTTTGTCCGAGGCTTGAATGGCTGATCCCTTGAGGAGCGGAATGACGTTGTGGTAACTGCTACCGCTCTTCCATCTGCCGTGGGCTCGTTTTCTGTTAGGTCCTCAGTGCCACTTACATCATCCTTATGAGTTGACTTCTTCACAACTTGAACATTGCGGCGCGTTGTGATGTACTCATTCTCAGTACAGTTCTGCAAAACATAGCCACGCCCGGAGACTTGCATCTCCTCAGTTGACTTTGTGAGGTTGCCGAATTCATTGTACTTGGCAGTGGACATGGAGAGTGGCCGCCAGTTAGCATCACCCGAGGTTGCCGTATTGTTGAACACCTCTGTCGATGCGGGATGCTCGTATGCGGTAGCTCGGGCATGCGCATCCGTGGGTATATCGTACGTGTATTTGGTTTGATAACTTTCAACGAAGTCATCTTCGGATGGAGTAACCTTATAACGAGTCTGTGATATTGGCAGGTGATAGTTGTTAAACCAAGTGGTGGTCCTAGCCACGTATTTATCACTCTCATCATAACTTGTTTTTGTTACGTCGTACCTAGCGATGGTTAGAGCCAGTCTGACCGGAGACCCAGAGGCATACTTACATGTAAGTCAAAGCCTTTCCTTCGCCATCCATCAGGCTGTCAGTTGCACCAGCCATCTTCAGGCCGATAGCTGCACCAGTGTAGGTTTGGCCGCCGGAATAGCCTCCGAGATCATATGCGGTGTGGCTGTAGAATACCTCATTGGTGTCTAGCTCATAGTGGTGGTTAACCATTGGCATATATCTGGCATCTGCATTCGCATCAAGAAACTGAACTGTGCCGTACTCGTACCGCGAGAGTAAGCCAGTGGGATACGTGATGCTGGACAGGACCTTCCAGGTGGAATTCCCAACGAAAGGAACATAGTCGAAGACCGTTCGCAGGCCAGCAGGATCGACCACATAACCGATGCCGTCCACCGAAAAGGTAATTGTTGTGGCGGCGCCGTTGGGCAGTGTGACTTGCATAGTCGAATTCTCCAAATACCCGAACCGAATCTCCTGCCCCCACGAATCTGTGATACGGTCCAGACGTACCTGGGGATCATTGACACCGGCGTCCAAATCCTGATTATAGGTGTAGTGGATAAAATTGCCGTATATATCGCGGTGCTCGAGGGGTTTCCCGTTTTCATCGAAATAGTCGCTGGATCCGTCGACTTGATCAAGCTGATAACCATAACTGCCTGGAAGCCCAGAGGGGAGATCTTGCGGGGGGGCAATTCGTTGGAATTTGATACCATGATTGTTCATGTATTTTAACCCCGAGGCATAGCCCGTGGTATCAGCCCAGTCGAAGTCAATCGCATAGGTTCGCCCAGCACTGGTGACACTTTTGCCGTCAAGAACGTATGGAAGGTCAAGGCTCCAGTTAGGCGGCAAACCAAAGGTGCCTGACGTGCCAAAGCTGTACACTATGTTGAGCTCAAGGTCAATGCTGGGCCTGACTCCCCGTAGTG
This sequence comes from Aspergillus ostianus, assembly GCA_025592935.1. Lineage (NCBI taxonomy): Eukaryota > Fungi > Ascomycota > Eurotiomycetes > Eurotiales > Aspergillaceae > Aspergillus > Aspergillus ostianus. Next base: position 2,843 of record JANFQY010000392.1, on the reverse strand, counting down.
CAATAAGAGGCATCTTGAAGTTTAGTGAACCCGTGTTGGGGTTGACACATTCATTTTGTGAGGGCACAATGTGGGCGAAGGCTTGGGAGCTCTGATACTGGCCTTCCGCACTCATGTTGACAGCGAAGAATCAAGAAGCGTCACTATAGTAATAGTTGAATCGAATAATATATATCTTAAAGTACAGGACGGGTTGTTGATTGTTGCAATCATTAGTGATTTGACCAAGATTCTTGCGTCCTACTTAAGCACCCGGTCGGATGTCTACGGCATAAACCCAACTAGGCATATCCTTGATATAAAATTGATATCATGCAGTGGCCTTGTGGCCACTCATTGAGGTGTAATCATTACACATAGACTTGTGGGAGATGAAAACTTTTATCAACCTCTAATGTTTAGAATGTGACGCAAACAGTATGGGCCAAAGAGGTAGGACCCCCACACAGAATACTCCAAAGCTTCTGTTTGTCCGGATTAAGTTAGTGTGCACCACGGGTAGGTATGTGGGTTCGGCAACCCTACTTCTTCTACTTCGTACTACTATGAGTAGATCGTGGCTAAAGTTTCTTGTTCCATGCCAATGTTCAACATCCGGTTGCATCTAATTTATCCGGCAGAGATTATCGTCTAACTTATAGCCAGTGTACGCATAATGGCCGCTGACTTCCAGTCTTATATCGTTTGAATCTAAATACGCATAAACGACCCGTTTCAATGATTGATTTACACTCCAGATGACCCCTGATGTAAAAGCCACAACGTGGTCGCCATATTTCCGAGTATCGAATCCGCTGCTACAGTTGCAAGAGGTCGATAACGACATCTTCCCTAGTGTGATCCACTTCTAGGAGACCATTTACTGAAGCCCAACTTAATAAGTGCAGTTGTTTTTAGGATGGCAACCACCGGCCACACCATCAACAATGCCAAGATAAACCTCACTGGAACCCGCACAACCCGTGCCAATGGATGAGCAACGCCGAAGACGGCGATAATGATTGCTTTGCTCTGCATTCGGGCACGAGTCGTGTCGTCATACCATGCACAAATTGGAGGCGGGAAGGATCACGTGCGTAACGCGGCCTCCTCCATAGTAAATGGGGTTCGGTCCACATATCAATTGCCAAGTTTAAAAGGACCGCAAAAGAACAACAGGTCTATGATTTCGGATATCATTTCTACAGCTTACCTTACCCTTGCCTCCGACGCCGCACGTTCGTTGGAGAATCTTCCCATCCGCCCCCATTATTGAACAGCCTTATAAATTTTCAACACTCTCCAGAAGCCCTTAGGAAAAAGGAAAAATGCATTTCACTATCTGCGTAATCACGGCTCTCGGCCTTGCAGCTATAGCAAAAGCCATAGCAGGAAGTAAGTCATTGAGCTACCAGACCTGAAGACATTGCCTGATTTTAAAGCACAGCGGCCGATGTTTACGCTTGTGTATGGCACTCAGCCAAGCCTGTCAAGCCCTATCGCGTGGACTGGGATCCAGGTAGCTCTTACCAATGCATGCAACAGAGAGGCCGTAAGGCAAGTATGGATGTGAAGGAGCGAGGTTTAACCTGCGCTTATTTGGGCTGGGTGTCGGCCGATGTAAGCTACGGGTGCAGTATCAGGAAGAGTATTTGGGGATTATCTTACGAGGCTCCGGGAACTGCTTATTCAGGCTTCACCAATAGTAGATGGACTATAGGGTTGTCTAACTCTGGCGTCAAACTATTTGATCAGAGTCCAGGAACAAGTGTCTGTTTGCAGAAGGCTCACTGTACTGGGACCTCTGTCGAGTGGGAAAACTTGGCGCCGTTATCTGACGTCTATGTGGGTACAAGATGATCCATTTTGGTGAAATAAGTGAACTGACCTACTTCTACAGTTCGTTTTTGAACCTGGAAAGGTCAGGGAATCCACCAGCGAGGGAGACGAGAAAGTTATGGAAGTCAAGGAGGGCGAGATAATGGATGAATACGTCATGAAACAGCAGGATCTGTAGAGCGGCTGCTTTCTTGTCCTGTTAACAGAGGACACATCAATTCAAGAGGGAACGGCACCAGGCACGAGCGAGGGGAGAATTAGCAGTTGTAGCTGCGGTATTGTTTCGCTCTGCAATTGCCACCTTAGTGAATAATTAGTGGTGCGAATGAGCCGAACACGGAATGTATTAGTTGATTATATTTTGCTATTGTACTTGAGTTGAATGGAACCTTACGTAGCCACCAGGCAGGTAAGATATCGTCCTTATTATAATGGCAACTCTAGGCTGACTGTGGTATACAAAGTGTTCATGCCTCAAACTTTGAGTGTGTTATAACTTTAATGTGGTAGTTCAGTAATCAAGGTTCAACTACGGCAAGTTAGACACTGATCTATGATGCGCAATCAGGGTCATATAACCTTCAAACGAAAAGTGATACGTTGACAGGTGAGCTTGACAAAAAAAATTGAGGTCCAGAGGACTCTGGTCCCTAGGGATATTATCCATAGGCCTAGACCGTTGATCTCAACACTACTTCCGTTTTCAACTGGGGTGTCTAGAATTATCTCGATCATTGGGCGTCGTCTGAAACTTAGCCAGCCAATCATCTTCTATCTCCTAGCGACCCTAAAGACAGAACTGGTACTACAGCTCGTATGTATCATTTATGTTGTAATTTACTGTTAGTGTTTGCAACAGCACCCTTCTGAAAGTGTCAAGGTGAAGTCCATCATTGCGACTACTAGACTGCGACACGGTTTTGGTTGCGGTCTTAGGTTGAAGACCAAAACCGAAAATGTGCGGTTGCCGTTAGCAAGGTGAAAACCGCAACTAGACCTCGCCATGACCCTGATATTGGGTCCCT
>JANFQY010000391.1:0-22115 GCA_025592935.1 Aspergillus ostianus | reverse complement strand
CCCCCCCCCCCCCCCCCCCCCCCCCCCCCCAGTTGGGCAACCAACCTCTCGCTGTTGTCGACGTTTCTTCTGAGCAAAGGTTTCCTTCTGTTTGGGCTCCTCAATGACCATGGACATGTAGTCATCCTCCTCTTCCCCATATGCGGGGTCTTTGAGAGGACCCATTTCCCGGGGGTTGGGAGTCTGGACAAAGAAATAGGCCGGTAGCCGTCGACAGTATAGTCAGCGGGGGGAACGGAGAGAGAGAGAGACTAGAGAGACGGGATGTTGGAGAGCAGTTTGCATGTTCATTCGAAGAGTGGAAATGCGGAGATTTTGGGTCCTGCTGGTTGGCCTGAGGCGCCCAGACGACTCCACCCGCTTCCTTGCTTCGGACGTGTCCCCGATCGACTTCTCTCCTACACCAAACTCCACTAACTCGACTACTCGGCCTCACAAATGGCTGGATCTCAGGAATGCTGCTCCGTGATTGGCAATCAGAGTTGTCACATCGGCTGTCCTTCTCCTTTCGCCGCTCCTTCCATCGGAGGCCGAATACAATGATGACTGTTGGATGGAAGGAGTAAACAAACATCCTAGTCGACATGGCTTGATTTAGGTGATGAGGCTTGCAATAGTCGCGTGCCGATCTGTTTTCCAGCCCACCCACCCCCTCACTCGGTGCAGGAAGTGGCGCAGGAATCCGGCATTATGGTTTCGATTCTCCCACTGTAGGAATGCATGCGAGAACGCTATCCCCGCGACGCGATGTCTCAATGACTATAAAGGGGAGGCAAGGGCCGCTGGTAGCGCGGTGAGCAGATGCATCTCTGCTCCTTCCAGTCTCGCCTCACCCATTGCTCATCTGTCAACAACCTCAATTCAGAGCAGAAATGGTCCGGGTTGGTCTGTTGGCACAGGGCGTTCTCTTTCTGTCCGGCGTCTTCGCCCAGAGAACCGTCGTCGACCTTGGGTACACTCGATACAAGGGTCAACCACTTCCCAATGGAATCGTCCAATGGCTTGGGATGCGATATGCTGCCCCCCCTGTAGGCCCGCTGCGCTTTTCCGCGCCCCAGGATCCGGGGGAAATCGATGGGGTTCAGGATGCATTCCAGGTACTTCTTTCAGTCCCCACCCTCCTCAGCACCTGTCGATTATGTATCATTGACTGAGGGCTTGGTTGTAGCACGGCTCGCTGTGTATCCCAACTGTGACTGAGGAAGAAGTCTTCCCTGAGGGAACCTCGGAAGATTGCCTCTTCATCAATGTCCAGGCTCCTCGGAACATATCCAAACCGTTGCCCGTGTACTTCTGGATCGAAGGTGGTGGCTTTAATGAAAATTCACAGGCTGACTACGACGCCTCGGGCTTGATCCATGCCTCCCACATGGGCATCGTTGTGGTCACATTTAACTATCGTGTCGGCCCGTATGGTTTCTTGGCCGGAAAGGAGATTGAAAAAGGAGGAAGTGTGAACAACGGCCTAAAGGACCAGATCAAAGCCCTGCAGTGGGTCCAGAAACACATCCGCAAAGTATGTCGGCTAGTCCGTGAGAAGAAGGACCATGGCTAATCTGCCTTGTACAAGTTCGGCGGCGATCCCAACCATGTGGTTCTTGGCGGCGTCAGTGCCGGTGCTGCGTCGATCACGCTTCTCCTCTCGGCGCATGGCGGGAGAGACGACGGTCTTTTCCATGCGGCTGCCGCAGAATCCCAGAGTTTTGCTGGCATGCTGACCGGGAAAGAAAGCCAATTCGGGTACAATAACCTCGTGATCCGTACCGGCTGCGCGAGCGAGGAGGATACACTAGCGTGCTTGCGCAACCTGGACGTCGGGACTCTTCAAAGTGTCAACATTAACACTCCTCTACCTAAAGCGCAAGAGGCGCCGCTCTATATGTACGGACCGGTTGTTGATGGAACGCTCGTTCCTGACTATACGTATCGCCTCTTCCACAAGGGAAAATTCATCAAGGTCCCAGTCATCTTCGGCGATGTCACTGATGAGGGCACTGTTTTCGCCCCAAAGGAGATAGCGACTGTTGGTGAGGCAGATACCTTCTTGCAGAGCCAGTTCCCGGAGATTCAACTTCGTCACCTTGCTCGCATCAACGCCATGTATCTCCACGAAAACGAGACGCGCCAATTCCCCGAGGCCGGTCCCTACTGGATCCCGGCCAGCAACGCGTACGGAGAAATGCGGTACACCTGCCCTGGAATAGACATGTCGTCCGTGTACGCCCAGGCCGGAGTAAAAAGCTGGAACTATCATTACGCCGTTCAGGACCCAGACTCGGACGCCGCTGGCGAGGGGACGGCCCACACGCACGAAGTCAACGCCATATTCGGTCCGCAGTATGTGACGGACGATAATCCCCCGGCCTCTTACTTCACCACGAACGCGCCCATAATTCCGGTTATGCAAGGCTATTGGACAAGCTTCATCCGAACATTCGATCCAAACCTGTATCGTCGGCCGGGGACCCCGGAGTGGAAACAGTGGGGCAGAAATGATGAACATCGCCGACTTTTTATCAGGACTGGCGAGACGGCGATGGAAGTTGCTCCTCCCGATCAGGTGAGACGTTGCGACTACCTGATCAGCATCGGGGTAGACCTTGCGCAGTGAAAAGTATGTACCGCGTGGGCGCCAGATGCGTTCTTTTTCTTTTTTCGGTGTACGTAAGTAGACACCTTCAAGACATACATGAACATACACATTAGTTTTGGTTACTACGGGAGCTTACGTAGGTTTATGAGACTTTGAAAAAGAAGAACCTCAGCAGATGACGTGTGGAAAGAAAGCATTCTTTTGGCTTTTGTAGACCAGAATGTGTATATGTACACCGATAAGATGGAGAAATAAAATAGAGGCATTATGCGCCGTCCATAAAGATAACGCAAACTCATCATTCCCAACAGCACCGCGAGCATTATCACCACTTGCCCTGGCGCATTTTCTTCTCCTTCTCGTAAGCATTGGCCTCGCGGCCCTCCTCGTTCTGCACATCCGCGATAAGCCGCTTGTACTTGCGCTCGTACTCGGCATCGCGCTCTCTCTTCTCGCGCAGCTGCTCGCGTGCAATGAAGTTGGCGTCCTTGCGCAGCTCGCGAATAGCGCCCTTGCGTTCGCGCTTGTGCTCCGCCTTGAGACGGTTGAGCTCGGCGCGCTCGCGGTTCGGGTCGTAGTGTTTGTCCGGGTTGAACGTCTCCTCGAACTTGGGGATGGCGGTCTTGATGGCCAGCGGGCGGTGGTAGTGGAGGAGGAGGGGACGGCGAGCGAGCCGGGCCTGCGAGAGGTGGCGCTCGATCTTGTCCAGGGTGAGTTGCAACGCATCGCGCGCGGCGGACGACACCTTTGCTAGGCCGGTTTTGCTGACGTGGCGGAGCACGGCCTGCACGGGTTCGAAGACCTCGGTGAAGGAGGACTTGTCGGCCCACAGGTCGGAGGCCGTGTCGAGGAGCTGGACGAGGGTGGCGATCAGGGCGAGCTTGAGCTCTTCTTGTTGGGCCTTCGAGGTGGAGTTAGGCCCGGCGACGTCCCAGAATTGTAGCTTGCGGGGAGAGACGGACTTGGATGTAGTGAGTCGCAGGGATTGCTGGGGGGTCCGCAGGGGGAAGGGTGCGATATCGCCCGATAGCTCCTTGGGGGCGAGGTTTGCGAGGGCGTTCAGGACGTAGTTGATGAATTCAGGCATGTATCGCTTCGATCGGGCCTGGTACTGAAGCACCAGGCTGGCGGCGTACGTACCCGTGGCGAAATCCCCGAGGGTGTTGACGGCGCCTTGTCCCAGATACCGAGCAAGGCAGAGATGCGCCGGGGTGGTGACGGCATGGAAGTGGTCCGAGGTAGGGAAGATGGTGCCAATGCCCGTCAAAATGATCAGGTCGCTGGGACGAAGGTTGAGCGGGCGATCAGCTGCCATCTCGCGGAGTCGCGCCCTGAATGCCAAGGAGACGCTCTCAGCATGCGTCTTTGCCATCGAATGGACGTGTCGGAGAATGTTCTCGAGAATAGCGAAGGGAGGATGCTCCGGCTGTTCGGCCATGTACGCAACATGTTCAACCAGAACGGCTGCGAACTGTCCCAGCTTCGTCTTGTTGCCACTCTGGAGACGCGAGTGGTGCAGGGCTCGGATTCGCTGGATGACCGTAGGCAAATCTTCTACAGGCACATCTTTGATTATTCGAAGGAATTCATCATGATCTCCAGGGCAAGGATAGGTGTAAGCCAGTCCGTCCTTGGCTTCCAGCGTCGCTGCTTCTGGGGCTGAATCGTCTCCGTCTTCGAGCTCATCTTCCTCTTCTTCGGATTCGTCCGCAGAAAGGCCTTCCACGTCACTGTCACCAACAGATAAACTGACATCAGACCTCGTTTCCACGAGGTCATCGTCGATAATGAAATCGTCCTCATCTTCGACTCCGAGATCGGGGCGAGAACCCTCTTCGTCTGCGTTCTGCTGCAGCCCGAAAGCCATAGCATCGTCTGGAAGAGACTCCTCTTCGAACATCATGTTTCCTCCATCGCTGCTTTGCTCTTCTTCCTCGTCCTCGTCCTCGTCTTCCTCTTCACTCAGCTCTTCGCCACGCATTCTTCGAACACGCTCCTCCTCAAGTTCCTTGAGCCGCTGTGCTTCCTCCTCAGCCTTCTCTTCTGCGGTTTTGGTGCGGTCGGTTGGCATAGAGCGCTTGTCGAAGGTCAATTGCTTAAGACGTTGATCATACTCCTTCTCGGTGTCCTTGTCGTCGGATGTGTTCAACAGGGCGGCGCGGTCTGGATTCATCGCTGCAAGGTCATCCTTGGGTGGCTCAGGCTTCGGCGGAGGCTTGATCCCCCTCAACATATCGAAAAGATCCGGAAGACCCTTGTCGAGCTCTTCACGGAGGTCGTCGTCGTCCTCCTTGGCTTTTTGTCGCTCGAGTTTATGAAATTTGGACTTGGCGATCACCTCCTTCATGACTTCGTGCTTCGACTTCTTCCGCTCAGGCTGGTCTTCTCCCTCCTGATCATCCACTATTTCTTCCATCTCGCCGTCCTCGTTGAGGAACCGTTTCCTCTTCCGGGGTATCTCGGAATCCGACATGTCATCCTCCTGCTCGCCCAGGTCCTCCTGGAAATCATCTAGGGGTCCGCCTTCGCCGAATGACAAGGATTCGCCCTTGTGTGTGAGTGTGAATTCCTCCTCGTCGTCTTCAAGATTGAACATCGATTCCTTGCGCAGTTTTCGTTGACTCTCCTTGGCGAAACGTTCGGCGGCCCTCTCTTCGGGGGTCATGGTCGGATCGTTTTCACCGAATCGACGATCCAAAAGACCACCGACTTTCTTTCTGCGTTCCATATCCCGGAGAAGAGTTTGGCGTCTCTGAAAAGATGTCACATGTCAGTCATGATGATCAGCGAAGGATCATGGATTGCGATTCATCTCACCTTTTCTTCACCGAGCGACTTGGTAACACCAGGTCTCGCCTGCGCACCCGCAGGTTTGGAGCCACTATCACGGGTGGTCACATCGAATTTGGACCGCGTATTCGTCGTCTTGATTTCGAAGGGATTGAACCGGTCCCGAACGGCCTGCAGAGCGGCATTGCGCTGCGCCCGGTTCTGCGCGCCGACGCCGGATTTCGCATCTTGACGCTTCTTCTTCTTGGACTGCTGGGGCCCAAGCACTCCGGTGTCCCGGAGGGAGGCCTTCAGCTGTTTCAACTGTGATGGCGGCATGGCTGCGTGGGGAAGTTGAGGTGAAAGTGATCGGCTTCTCCGCCGAAATTTTTGGGATTATTTTCACTGGGCCCGCCGGAAAAAAAAAGTAGATTCACCGCCTTTGACGCCGCCGTTCTGCCGTCCCTTTTCCTCTCGTTGCGCCTCTCCGCTTTCCGGCCGACATCCAAGTATTACCACGCCGTCTTCGCCATGGCCTCGCATCTAAACGATCGGCTACTATGGCTGTGTCTAGGTATGTCTCGCCTTGTCCTTTATCGGACATTGAATCTTTACAGCTTGAGACTGACCTAACAGGTGTCACCCTTTTCTTCGCCGTGCGCGGAATCGCCACGGACCTCCGCCGGGTCCGTGATTTGACGGAGATCAAGCATGTCGAGAAGGAGGATAGGATGATCAGCGAGGGTACAGAAGATGGTCAGTCGGCTTCACTTAGCCCTTACTGAATTCTAAAGCTGACCTGATTCAAGCTCTCAAATTAGACACCTTGTTGAAACTCTCCGAGAGCACCAATCATGACCTCCGCGCGGCGTATGACGACATCAAAGCTCCCCCCTCCGACGAAATCAACTGACATTCTCTAGGGCTTTGCGCATCATCGCCGAACGCTCTACCAAGGGTGAGACCCGAGACTTGCTTCTAGAGGACCTGGCAAGCAAGAACAAGGATCGGCGGAACAAGGCGCTCGGTGCCATGCACTTCCTAGTCTCGAATCGAGCACGTAAGGTTCCCTAGCCCGGTCCTGCACATCTGAAAAACCGTCACATCCCCTAACTGGCTGGGTTTCCAGTGACTCGAACCTCCGTATGTACACGACTACAGGACCTCACAACCTACACCGCGCTCGTCGATTGTCTCTGCAATTTCTTAGAGGAGCATGTCGAAGAGACATCGACCACCGTATCACCCATCTTCCCGAAAACGAGACCGCTAGGAGAAAAGAAGGCCCTCAGCACGCTCAACCATGTCCTCCAGGAAAACATTCCAGCCGCATTGGAGGCCGGTGTAATTAGTCGCTGGCTCGACAAGTACCCGTTCCCCTGTGCCCTTGCCGAGCCGTCACGGCGGCAGGACGTCGTGATTCTGATGAAGACGTGGTGGTCGGATGATTCGATAATGAGCTCCATATTCGGCACCCTGTCCTCTCACCCGGAGGCAACCAAGCAGCTACGGAAACACGGCTTGATGGGCAGCTTGATAGAAGAGAACGACCCAGACGACGAAGACAGTGACGTGTGGATGGTCGATGGGGAGGACACGGCTGGCTCAAGGCACATTCCAGGGCGGCGGCTGCGCGAACGCACCGCCGAGGAGCAGGCTGTCAGACGGCGCCGAAGGGAAGCCATGGTGCTAAGCGACGGTGAGCGGCCGCTTGGTAATGACGACATTATTCAATTACCCGTGTCGGAATGATTGAGAAGTTGATGTGATTTTTGGTGATTGCTACATTCCACCGTGGAACTTGATCGCCATAACCTTTGGGAGTTTGGGGGGAGATATAACGACGGAAGTCATGGCGTCTGTGTGACGATGTGTTCATTATGCATATGATACCCTTGTCTAAGATATTAAGATACAACATAATTGTTCTATATGTGATACGAAGGATGCAGCCAATCAAAGACCGATCCATGAGGTCTTCGCGGCATGATCGACCTTCTTGCGACTGGATTTGATCGTGCCCAGCGCCTTGAGCTCTGATAGAGCCCGATAGAACAGGGTCATGACCATGCGCTCGTCGCAGCGGTCCCCTTGATCGCTCTCAAATACTGCATGGAATGCATGCCAAAGGTCGTGCATGTTCACAAGGGACCCAGACTCGAGGTACAGCTGATATAAGATCGCCGTGGCAGGCTGCTTGGCCGAGACTTTCGTCTCAGCCGTCTCCGAAGTTGATATCAAGTAATCGAAGGGATTTGATAAGGCGCGCTCAATGGCAAAGCGCGGCCGCGGGGCAAAAGTTTCCTTCAGTGGATTTTTCATATCAACCAGGAAGACCTCATGCAGGAACAGGTCCTGCGGCCGGAAGAGATTTGCCCGGAAATGCCCCTCTGATAGACTGAGGAAGCGGTCAATAATCTTCGTATATTCAATTTCCTGTTCGGACAGCGTTGATTTGCCTTTACTGAGCTTTATCCGCTGTTGAACAACTGTTGTTGCCATGACAGAGTGGTGACTGTCATACTCACTCCGTAGTGGCTCGGGGCTCTGATGATTCTCGAGCAAGTCATCCAAGTCTTTCTCAATTTCTACGAACTCTGGATGTCGCATGAGACAATGGGAGAGAACCGTAAAAAGCGCCTTGAGTCGGGTGGAATCTAGAGTTTTGATAGTTCGGAGGATGTCTCCCACCAATTGCGAATCGAGCAACTCTCCTGAAAGTGCCTGGATTGATAGGTCGGATATGCCTGTCCGCTTGACGAGGTTGAATTCCTTTAGACAAGAGTGAATCACCTTGACGGTTTGGAACATATCGCGCATTCTCTGCTGTCCAGATCCAAGTTGGCGCAAACCTTCTTGAAAGAGGATCTGGTCGTCCTCTAACAGGCTGCGCACCTGTTTCGGGTGGCCCTGATCGGTGAGATCCTCGCAATATCTAAAAGGGGGTTAGCGAAACGGTTGTCAACGATCTATGGGAAGACACTCACGTTCGGAAAGACGAAGTGTTTCTGATTGCCTCACACAGCTGACGCTGCTGCAACTTGCTTTCGTCTCGATCGTCCGCAAGAAGCACCGCCAGGGGGTTCGCGAAGAGATGCGACATATAGGCATACTGTTCGCTGTTAGCGCCGAGCGTCAGGGATACCAAGGAAAGCGAAAAAGTACTTTGACGGTTCGACTAAAAGCTTCCGGCGTCTGGAAGAAGTCACTTGACTTTTCCAACAGAATGTTTGTGATACTGCGGCCTATCCAAAGTTGACCATCTTCCTCCGCCTGTATTCGCTCATAGATACGATCAACACAGTTGCTTGCCTCGTGTATTTCAAAATATTTCCCTCTCAGCAAGGCGACAGTCGATCGCGGAAGTCGCCCTTCAAAGAGCTCAACGGAGGTTGAGATTCCAAACAACAGGGTGAAAGGGATTCGGTCAAGCCAAGAGCTGAGGAATCAGTCTCTAATCTCAACATTGTCCGGTGCAACCAACTCACCTTAGCAAAGACAAGAGGTCTGTTAGAATATTCGGATCGAAGGCTTCGCTATCTCGGAAGGCAATAACCAATTTCTTGACGGCCTTCTTCTGTACATAGTCTCCAAGTAGGTCGAGATCATATCCAAGCAATCGGGGTCCCTGCATCGTCGTTAGTTCCTTGTCGCATTACTACCGGTCGAGGGAGAAAGCCATACATCTCGATCATTCAGGAACGACTGGTATCCGTCATTTCCCTCGGTGTTCGTGATCGCGGCTCGGATAGTATTTTTCAGCGTCCCTTTGAGGTTGGGCGCATCCCCGGAATCGAGCATGACTACTCCTCCTTCGTTTGACGAAATCAGTTGATCATTGAGTCGCGCCAAAAGTCGGCCAAGGGACGAAACGTTGGATCCCACGGTCACCAGTGCGGAGGGTATGCATCCATCATACCTGTTCGGAGTCAGACCGGGCAAAATAAGAGCGATTGTATTTGTATGTTACTTACGTCTCGGGCGATGTCGACTTGACGAAAGATGCAACATTCTCCAGGACCTCCGAATCGACCTCGTCCAGAACCCTCTGTATTCCCATTAGCCAAGGCCCATATCAGACGCGATTTACGGCAAGTAGGGGCTGTGCGTGCTGACTTGGATCTTGGCTTCCTGAGCCCCCCATAACTGTTGGAATGCTTTGTATCTCAAGTCGATCGATTCCGGCTTCTCGTCTCCGTTCAGCAGCGGGGCGAAGATGCGCGCATTTCGCTCCGGTTCCTGCTCTGACGATAATACCTTACGTCGTTTCGTGGGCCGTTCTCCGTGCGCCTTGGACGAGTCTGTAGGGCGATAGATATACACGCCCTGGACGGTGTTAGACGGATTAACAGGAATGCGATTGGGATTAAGGGGTAACACACCTGGGAGTTAGCGCCATCTTTTGACGCAGCTATCGTATCCTCTAGCTGATCCATGGATGAGAGGAAGCGATTGACCGAAAAGAAGAGAAATGAGGGAGAAGGGAATGGGAGAGGAACAATTGAGCGCATGAATGATTGAATTGAAGGGAAACCCGCAGCTCGTGTCGGCGCTAAACCGCATCGGGCCGAAATGGGGAATTTCGGCCGCGGAGCTTCTCCAGCGTTAATCTTTCATCATTTCCATTTCTCTCGTTCCCGCCACTCGTTCACAACGCGCCGCCTCCCTTTTTCCAGACTTCGTTTCGTCCGATGAACTAAACGCCCACTCTTCATGCTCCGCCAGGCTGTTCAGGGAGCTCGGTGGTATCAGCATCTGGCCCGCAGAAACCCGTCGATTCCATCTTTGCGGCCGCGTGCATTCTCCGCCGCAGCGCCACGCTCTTCCAACTATGGCGGCCCCGATGACAAAATTCGCATTTACGAACAGGTGACGCGCGGGAGCAAAACGAGAAAAAGGGTCGACCCGGAAGCCGAGGACCGTGCCGAGAGAAGGGACATGCAGGAGGAATTGTCGAAATTGGATGCCGAACTAGAAATATTAAAGGAAGGCCCTTACGGTCCCAATAGTCCGTTCATCCAGGGGCTACCTGAGAAGGACCGGGAGATTGCACTCGAGGCTCTGCGAAAATATGAAGAGGAGCACGGCAAGGATGAAACTTTCAGCCTGGATCAGGTCTTCGATGAGAAACTAGACGATGTGTTACGGCAAGAATTTGAGGGTATGGCCAGGGAAGAAGAGGACTGGCAGGCGCAGGACGAAGACGATGATGCGCAAAAGACGATCGCCAGGCAGCCGTGTGAGGTCATTTTGGAGGACTCCGACCAGGAAGCTTATATCGACAAATTCAACCAGTGCTTAAGACGGTCCGCGGAAGGCAAACCTAGTGAACGACTTGCACAAGAACTGTGGAATTGGTATCGCCGTTGCAAACAGGTAGTCCCCAACTTTACGCAATTGATACCTGAAGAAGGCTTGGATTTACTGTGGACCTCCGCAACTACTACAACCCCGGCAGGGCCTTCTCGAGCAGCCCATATCCAAACACTTGCAGAGGATATCATGTCTGTCGGGAAATCTCTCTCAACCCCGTATACTCTTGCCTACATCGAGTCGTTACAAGGAACCGGCAAGACAAACTTGGCACTAGACCAGTGGGAGGCACACCAGAGCAGCCTTTCCCAGAAGAAAGAGGATCTGGAAGCCTATTGGAAACTCGGAGTACAGATCTTCTCGGCAGAGGGCGACCCTCAACGTGCCCAGGACATTGCACTGGCATTTCTTGCCAATGATACGTCGCGTGATGCTCGAATCCTAATACCGGTGATTTTGGCCTGGGCAAGGCAAACTGGTAAGGAGGCGGAAGTCAAGGCATGGTCGCTATATTTGCAACTCAAGGCTTTCTTGGAGCACCAGCCTATAACAATGGAGGACTATGATCGCATCAGCATCGGTCTACTAAAAACAAACCGACTCAACCTCGCCATTGCCGTGTTCAAGGACATGATGGTTACCGGTCAAGATCCAGCAAACGACTCGACTTCTCTCTACAAGAAAGCCCTCGGTCTGGTGGGCAACCTTCAAGCATCCAGCGTCTCGGAAGGGGATGTGAACAAAGTTTCGCTTGCTACGCTGACAGTCTTGCCTCGCCGCTTCCAGAACCGATTCTTCTATGCCAGCTGGATGAAGAAGCTAATTGGGATGGGCGAGGTCGATTCAGCGGCCATGGTGATTGAATTGATGTACGAGCGAGGAGTCAATCCTGACCCGAAGCATCTCAACGGCTTGGTCGCTGCCTGGCTTCGTGAAACGAACCCTGTCTCTCGCGAGAAAGCCGAACGACTCGGCTGGGCCATGGTCCAACGGCGAGTCGACACAGTTTGGGCGCGTGCAAAATCGTCCAGCAATTTCCCCCAGGTCGAGGTAAACGAAGAGGTCGACGTTGCACGGATTCCCAAATTCATGCAGCGACCGATGCCCTCCGCAAATATTGAGACCTTCTCGATCCTTCTCCTCCACTACACCCGACGAAGCGACGTAGACATGACCGAACATCTGGTCAAGTGCCTCACCGATGCTCAGATTCGGCCAAACTCTTATTTCATGAACCACCTCCTGTACGCCGAGTTGCGGAAACAGGACATTCGAGCTCTGTGGGTCAAATTCAAGTCCATGTCCGCTTCGATCCAGCCAGATCTCGAGACTTATGCCTGTCTCTGGGACTGCGGGAAACTCCAATACGACCGAGGCCGCACCGCATTTGTTTCGGGCTTCCCGTCGGCACGCAGTCTCTACGCCGAAATGATGCAATGGTATTCCCAGATGTCCAGCCGTGGCCAGGCCATCGCGCACGACGAATTCTCCAAGGAACTCTACGACCAAATCGTGCGCTGCCTCTGCCTCTCCAAGGACCCCGCCGGCACCCTGGTGGCGCTCTCCTCGATGCGCGCCATCTTCGGCATCGCGCCCGACGACACCACCGCCCGCCTGATCGTCCTACAGGTTGCCCGGATGGCTGGCGTCCCGGCCGATACGCCCAAGCGACGCCTCCGCCGTCTCTCGTCGACACCGAAGAGCAAAGAGAGCATCGCCCACGTCAACCGACTCGTGGAGATCCTGAGCGAACGCAAACTCGCTGCCCTCCAGGCCCGCGGTCTGAGCCTCGACACCCTCGAACCGCCGGAACGGGAACAGTACCAACTTGAAATCATGGTCGAGCTGCTCCGCGTCGTCATGGCCCGGTCGACCGGCGATCCCAGCCGAGTCGAACGTGACATCGCCGCGGCCGCGACGGAAATGGGTGTCGAGGGCGTCGAATTCAATACGTCGCTGGCAGAGGATGACCTTTTATCCTGAAGGTCCTGGGGGGGGGGCGAAAAGGCCACGTGGGAAAGGTACATACATACAGCACGGCGTTTTTCTTTTCTCTTTGTTTGAACAAGATTCTCACTACAAAATGGCTTTGAACCCATACAGCATACATAGAAGGGCGTTTCATATCAGGGCGGCGCTGCTGCGTTTGTGTACATATATCGGGCAAAAGAATGGCTTTCTGTGTACTATATAGTGAAGGGGTATTTTTCCACTCTTGGGGTTAGTTTCTTTGGTCGCACAGCACATGGCCTAAAATTAATTTCCACTACTAAGTTCCAACAAAAGACCGTAGCTCCAGCCATTGTCAAGTAGAATACACGCTAGACGGGGTGGTCAAACGTAAAGCTACAGTTTATCTAAGGGTTAGAGAAAAGAGACCAAAACGTCAAAAATGACAAGACGAAACGAAATCCAACCTTCCAGGGTCATATTGAAAGAAAAGAAAACCTAATAAGACATCGACAGAAAGCTCCCTTATCATGCATGAGGCAAATAGAAAGAAAAGAAAGAAAAATCACCAAACAATCAACGAAAACACTTATTTCTTGCCCTTCTTCTTCTTCTTGCCAGGAGTCCCAGGAGTCCCCGGGGTCCCGTTTTGCTCATCTGCTTCAACCAACACCGCATCATCATCACTGCCGGTCACGGACGACGGCGCCGCAGAGGACTCGGGCGTCTTCGTAGCGGGAGTTGAGCTGCTCGTGGTAGTCGGAGTTACCGGCGCCGGTTCAGAGGGTCGCGAGGTGCCTTCGGCATCCAACTCCTTCATAAATCCTTCCTGAATAGTGGCCTTCTTCCGGTCCCACCACTGGCGTTCCTCCTCCATTTTGGACTGTTGGGCCTCAACCCGCTGGCGGTAAATGGCGTTGTTCATCATCTCATTGGCAGATTGGAAGATCACTTGGCCCCAACCAGGCTGGTAAGCGTTGGCCTAGAAGACATCCCGAATCCAGTCAGTATTGTGGTCTTGCGCTGGTGGCGCTTAATTCACGTAGGAGCGCGGAAGATGAAGAGGACCTACCTCAGAAACCACGTCGCGAACTTCGTCCTCCATTTCCTTCTCAGCTCGTTGAAATCGCTGCCACAGATCATCGCCCACACTGCCGCGTTGAAGCAACATGGCCAATGCCTGTTTCTGACTCCGCAGGGCCAGCACTCGC
This sequence comes from Aspergillus ostianus, assembly GCA_025592935.1. NCBI lineage: Eukaryota > Fungi > Ascomycota > Eurotiomycetes > Eurotiales > Aspergillaceae > Aspergillus > Aspergillus ostianus. The sequence continues at coordinate 8,279 of JANFQY010000391.1, read as the reverse complement.
TTGATATCCTCGGTCGCACGTCTCAGGAGAGCGGCCTTGAGGACCGTCTCCGGCACAGCGGGAGCTTTCTTCTCCTTGGAACCCGTGGCGGGCGGATCAAGATGAAGCAGGGAGAAATAGATGTCTCGTTGAAGGTGGGGGGGGAACCATGGTTCTAGGGAGAAAGCCTTCTCTAGAAGATGACAAGACGTTAGTAGCTGCAACCAGAAAAAAGGCAGTCCCAGCAGGATGATGGGAAAGCCCAGGACGCGCTTCACATACGGGCTTTGCGCTTGCGGTATAACGAGGAGAAGGTCGCCAGAGAGCCAATTAAGACGCCGAGGTAGGCGAATGGCACGGCAAGATTTAGCCAGTTGACCATTTCGTTCTCAAGATGTACGATTGGTTTAGAAGTTAATATTGAGAAGCAGTTGGAGTGGACACGAGAGTTGGAGTATTGGCTGAGCGGGGACCTAGAGGGTCATGTGTTTTTCTTGGGTCAAGAGTTCGCGGCGGGCCGGAGAAAAGCGCGAGAACAAAGCGAACGGATCCCGACACCGACGGACTCGTAGACAGGCAAGTTAGCAGGCAAAAGCGAAGGGAAAGTGTCGGGTGCCTGAAGGGAGAGGGAGAGAGGGCACTGAAAGAAGTCGGGGACAAGTCGACGCTGGACAAAAGCTCCTTCGGGAAAGGCCAGCCTGGTGTCTTGGCCTCGTCACATGGGCGGTCAGCCGGTCCCTCCAGTCACGAAGTATACGAGCCTTAATCTACAGAGTCAGGGAAAGAATATGGGAATGATAATACAATCAAATGATTTCAAGGGGAAAAAAAAGTAACACCGCCTGCCATCCCTAAAGTTTCCGCACAATATCAGCCAATCGACAAAACAAAAGACAAAGGTGCCCTCGGCGGGTTGATGAACGAACTATTCAAACAGGTATAAAAGGAGAAAGTGATAGCTATGAAGGGGTAATGATAAGAACTGTAGAAAAGAAAAGGTAAAAGAAAGAAGAAGAGGAAGAAGAAGAAATACAAAACCTCCAATGTCGCCCGTCATCTACCTCACATGGGTCGCATTGGCCGCTTTAAACCGTTGTCGCATCTCAAAATTCAAAGCCCAGACCACAAATCACATAAATCAAAGAGGCAAAAGGGGAGAAAAAGAAAAAGAACGGGAAGGGAATGAAGAGTGGAGGATGCGTGCATCTCTCCTCAACACCGTATGTCTAGAGCCCGAACTGATCGAATTGGTCCTTCGTCTTTTGACTGATGGGCCCGATATCTTGCATTGCCTGCATGTCTTCCAGTACCTCGTTGAACGTTTCCTGGATGCCGGCAGCGACCCTGCTACGGTTCCATTCCCCACGCATGCTCCATAGGTAATCCATGAGGCTGGTGTTGATCTGCTCCAACTGTTCCACTGAGCAGCCACTACTCCGTTGGGTGAGTTGACCATGCAGCTCTTCGACATAATCTTGATCCAAAATCAATTTCGGCGAGAGATCTTCATTGTTCAGGATGTTTTGAAGATCGGTGGATACATGGGTCTGATGCTTTGCAGCGGCGTCGAAAAGAGGCACGGGGGGTTGCGACTTCGCTGGGGGCGAATTCACATTGGGCCCTTGATGATCGGAGTCCGGGTTTCCACGAGGCGATGGCTGGCTGCTATTGTCACCCTGTTGCGTGTCTGGGAGATGCTCTTCTTGCGATACACGGTCCGGATACTGGGTCAGATCGGGGAATTCATGCCGCATCCCGTGGCCCGCCACGGGACTTTGCGTGTAGTTTTGGGGGACGGACGACTGCTCCGACGACTTCTTGTCGGATGTGGTCTGGGTGGTGGAAGCTTCGTTGGTATAATCGTGCGGCTGCGATCCGGGGGCCATCGGCGTCATTGGGCCTTTTTGCGACAGGCTCGACAGGCCTGATTCCCGTCGCACTTGCTGCGATGGTGCCATGTGTGAATACGGCGGCTTTGGCTGAGCCGATGGGCCAAACGAACTAGTCTGTGTTTCTCTCTCGCCCGAGTGGTCTTCGGAATTGGTCATGTAAACGTCCCCGTCTCCATCCGGTCGAGACTCGTGAGACCCATTGCTCGTCAGGGCATGGGTACTTAGGTCATTCAGGTCCGACCCTTCGCCCCCATGATACCCGTTGGTCATGTAACTCAAGTTAGAACGCCGTGTCGGGGTGGCCGGCCTGGCTTGCCCGCTAGGCGCGATGACTGGGAAAGATTCACCTAGCACCACGGGTCCAGTCGAAGGACCGGACTCGGTATTGCCATGCGGAACGTTGTGGTTGGTGGCCTGGCGGCCGATGAATGCATCTTCCTCCTCTTCAGCCTGCTTGGCTTTTTGCAATGCCACCTTCTCGCGCTCTAATTCTCGGAGGTAGACATTTTCACACTCCATCATCAATTGGGGCTCCGCTTGCTCAATGGTGGCGACATCGACTTCAACGTTAGACAGGAGTTCATTCGCTCTGAGGAGCCTCTCCTGGTCGCCTAGTTGCCGAGAATCCTTGGTCATTCGCTTGATGTCTGCCAAAAAGTCTTTAGGTCGCTTGTAATAGCCATTGGAGAGACGTTTTTCGATAGTGACAATATCCATATTGTAGAAGAATTTGCCGGAAACCGTCTCCCGCAGGCCTAGGACTCCATGCTTGTCGTGAGCCTTTTCAAACGGTCGAAACGTAGCCTTTCGCTGTTCAATTGGCAAGTCGCTCGTGACAATATTCGGGTCATCTTCCTCCCATAGGTATCGGATCTGAGATTCATCGATCACACCAGTCCTAAACCGCTTGTATTTCTTGATTTGATCCATGATGGGCTGGATGCGAATCTTCAAGAGATTAAGTGTCTGATGGTCCTTCTTCTTCTGGGATTTGAGCTGTTCTTTAGAAGGCGCAGCGTCTGCATTTGGCGGCGGCGGTGGTGCAACTTCCAATATTTCGAGTTCCCTCGGTTTGCGGTTTTCTGGGTCGGGGAAATGCGCCGGCGAAGTCTTGATGTACTCTATTACCTTGCTGAAAAATTCTAGTCTTGCGGCGTGCCCAGGCGCTTTCAGTTCAAAGAAGTTTCGCTTTGAAAACCCAAACAAGTTCCTCACTAAACCGGTGTCCATATCTTCGCCGCTCGACTCTTGAACTCCCAATAGCAGGACGGGATCGGTAGGGGGAATCGATCGTAGCAATCCAAGGAACGTAGAAGTAACCGCCGGTCCGACGGTATCTGACCAAGTCTGAAGATTTGGGATGTAAATCACACTCGGTCTGTGTCGTTTCACTTCTGCGAAGAGCTGTATAACAGCTGCTTCGGGGCTTCGGGTTGAGTCGCTGAGGAGGGTGGGGAGGTCGAACGATTGGACATGTAGCCCCTCGAAGTAATGCAAAAGAGCGGCGGCCAAGTACTGCTGGCCCATGCCTAGGGGTCCGCGGAGCAACATTCTAGGCCGGAAGACTCGCGAACGATCGAAATCTTGCTGCATCTGCTCGTGTCGGAAGCTTCCAGAGTCCTCGGGTTGCTCAAATTGTGCCTCTTCCAAGGCAGTTAGTCTCTTTCTCTGGGGAAGGATTTCGGACACTTGGTTCCTAAGATCACCGAGAGGATCACGTAACAAAGGCTCAACTTCCTTAGGTAGCGGCGAAGCACCTGATGAAGTGGACCGTTCCGATGACGGAACCATCTTCTTGATGGCTATCATGAAGTCTTTCGGAGTAACATCAATGTTCTTTGGATCAATGACAAGTTTCTTATCAGATTTGTAGATCTGGGGGTACCGCCTTTGGACTGCGTTAAGGGCAGCCTCTGTGCAGAGAGCACGAAGATCGGCACCTCCATATCCCTTGGTGATCTCCGCCAGCTCGTTCTTAATGCCATTAGGAAGAGGAGGATCCCAGCCTTTCGTGTGGATGTCTAAGATGGAACGACGGCCATCAGCATTTGGTAAGGGAAAGTAGAACTCTCGGTCAAATCGACCAGGACGCCGGAGGGCAGGGTCGATGGAATCGGGTCGGTTCGTTGCTCCAATGACAATCACTTGACCGCGACCATCCATGCCGTCCATAAGAGCAAGAAGAGTCGAAACGATAGAGGCATGTATCTGCTCCTGCTTGCTCGATCTCACGGGTGCCAGGCCTGATTTGAGAGTCAGCAATGTTTGGTTTCATTGTCCTTCGTGGGACACCCAGGTTACTCACCATCTATTTCATCAAAGAAGATAATACTAGGCTGCGTTTTGCGCGCCTCGTCGAACAGCAACCGGAGCTGCCTCTCGGCCTCACCCACCCACTTACTGAGGGCATCTGCGCCCTTCCTCATATAAAAGGTGACCTTCCGACCCTCGGCACTGACACTATTCGCCAAAGCCCTTGCTAAGAGGGTTTTACCCGTTCCAGGAGGCCCATGGAAGAGGACTCCTCGGGGAGGCGTAATGTGGAAACGCTGGAAGATCTCCGGATACAACAACGGTAGGGAAACCATTTCCTTGAGTTGATCAATGTGACCCTGAAGACCTCCAACGCTGTCAAAATTGACGGTCACGTCGACCCCCAATGGATCCGCATCGGCAAGTGTCTGTTTATCCTTAACCTTGCCAAGGTTCGCAGGCGTCCCTGAAGGGCCTTGCGCGGCGTCGGCGGAATGAGTTTGAGTATTGACCAAGGCAGCACCAGACGCTAATCCGCCGGCACTCTTCGGATGCTGCATGACTTCGTCATCGCTACTGTCACTGTCAACGCCTCCCGTGGCGGCCGGCGCGCCAGGGGGAGCAAGGATGGCAGACGGGCCGCCGCCGCCGAAAGGTCCATAGGTAGGGAATAGGGTGCGTTGCCAACTCCCGCCGCCGCCACCTCCCCGGCCACGACGCGAAGGAGATTCATTAACTTCATTCTCGGCCTCCTCGATGGGCAAAACAAGGTCGGGACGGATAATGCGATAATCGACATCTTTTCGGCTCCGACGAGGTTTTTCATAGACGATATCTGTCTGCAGTCTCCTCCGTGGCCGGCCGCCTCTGAGATCCTCAAGCTCTTCCGCGAGTTCCTCCGCGATATCGGCCGCTGCCTCAGATTGTCCACGGGATCGAGACGGTCTTTTGCGCAGGCCCGGCCGTCGGCTGACGACGCTGTCCTCCTCCTCTTCATCGCGAGCCTGACTAGCTTTGCGTGGAGAAGGCTGCGATTTGCCCGACTGGGAAATCTCATCTTCGTCGTTGGATTCTTCCTCTTCGGGTTCAAAATCGCTCTCATCTTCGTTCTGTCGCTTGCGCTGAGAGCTTTTCGGTTTCTTGCGGCTCGAGCGACGAGGTTGCTGGCTTTCAGCGTCGTCTTCCTCCAGTTGTTCGGCCTCCTCGACATGTTGACTTCGACTGGGCCTGTTTCTTCGCCGTGTCACCGGTCCTTCGTCGTCCTCGTCCTCGTCCTCGTCCTCGTCGTCATTCCCACCCGCTTTAGCATCCCCATTTTCGGATTCGGGTACAAAACCGACGTCTGCGCCAGGCGCTCCCTGCTCTGCAGGAACACTGTCCTCGAAACTAACTTGGACGTCGCTCTCCATGATCTCAAGCTGGGAGCCTCGCACTTCCATCGTCGTCTCGTCGATATACTCCTCTTGCTTCGTTTGACTCTCTTCCTCTTCCTCCACCACCGGGGGCTGTTTGTGGGCATGGGAGCCACGACTAGGTCGCCGTACTGCCTCGGCTTCCGGGCTGCGAGTACCTCGCTCAACCATCTCCATATGTCGTCCAGAGTTCGTAAGGGCGTAGATGTCTTCCGACGGGCCACGAGTGCGCCGCGTCATCCGCCGATTCCCATTGTCCACAGGCGGCTGTTTTTTAAGAGCGTCGCCGACTTTCAGCTTCACCACTGTGCTCCTGCGTTTCTTGGGCGGGGAAGCGGGTTCTATGTCATCGTCGTCTTCATTTTCCACGCTGCTGGACTCTTCCTCGTTGTAGACTGGTCGATTTGTGGCGGCCCTTCGCGCGACTAAGCCTCTTGCATTTCTTTGGGCGTTCAGATCCTCATCATCGTCGGACTCCTGGAAAGAGAGCTCATCTGCGTCGCTCAACATATCTTCGTCCGAGATGATATCGTCGTCTGAGCCGCGACGAGCCTTTTTCTTTGCGGGCTTCGACTTCTTTTTCGATTTCGATTTCGATGTCGAGCGTCGAGACGAGCGGATGGGGTGATCACTGTAGTCATCGTCGTCGGAATCGGATTTGTTGGCCAGCTCCTCTATGGAGCGCTTGAAACGGGCCATCGTGTCACGAAAAGATGTCTTGGGTTAGATTATTCTTCCTGCTTTCTGTGATATCAGCAGGCGGGACGTCACTTTCAGTCACGCCACAACAATGGGATGAGGATGAATCAGATCCTCCGAAAACATCAGGAGTGAATAATGAGGCCGGTTAATCAAGAACTTACTGACAGTGGTGTGGGTAGGACAATGAAATCAGTGAATCAGATCGCTGGCAATAGCTTGATTCGCGGACGGAGACCCAAACAGGTACCTCCCAGTCAGCAAACAAATCAACAATGACGGACAGCTATCTTCATAAGAAAAGAATGACAATGAAGTTCCAGATGCACTTGAAAGGTGCGCAACATCAATTTGGAGGAAAGTTCCGATCGGCCGATGACCGTGAGGTGGGAGTGAGTGGATGGGGGGCAACGGCGAAGCGCAAAAGCGCAGGGCCCCGGGGGCAGAACAACAAGTGATAAATCTCACAACCGAGACCCAGGAACGCGTCGCATACAGCGATTGAGGAAGGATTGACAAATCACACTATAACCCACGGTAGAGGCAGCGGGGCGGGGGACACAGAGAGAAGCTCGCAGCGACGATGCTAGACGATGAGACAAGATCGAAGGGCGGAAAGACTCGCGCCTTTTGCCGGGTCGCCCGTCAGCCACAGCAAACCTCAGGCTCGCGCGGCCCACAAGCCACCGCTAGTGCTAGATGGGGTCTAGCGCGACCAGGGCGGGCGGCCACAGCCAGGGTGCACGTGCCCCCATCCCGCGTCATTTCTGCCAATTCTGCCCTTCTGGACGGGCCAGACAAAACTCCTCTTTGCTGGCCGTTTAACGACGTCTTTAGGCCCTCAAACCCTCCCCCGCGACATCCCGTAAAACGCGGTGTAAATCTCTCATTTGTAAGATCCACAGCCGAGATAGACCCCGGCGCGTCTTTTGACACCAATTTGACGGAATTTCGGCGTCGTTCGGCCCACGAGTCAGGGGTGTCCGTGAGCGACGAGAAGGAGGAAAGAAAGATGGACAGGAACATGGAGCTCTGCCCCAGCTTCTCGAAGCTTATCGCCTTTTAGCTCCTCCCCGCCGGTTCGACCTCAGGCCTTGATATCATGTGCCGGCTGACTCAGCGCACCCTACCGTGTTCGGTCCTGAGGCCGCCCGCGCTAATCCCGGTCGGGCAGTTGGCGTTAAAGCGGCGCCCGTCCGGTCCGAGATCCAGAGTTTAACCAACATCCGGACAAACTATCTTACCTACTTCCATCGCGGCCGGATCCTAGATCTCGCGTGTTCCCTGCTTTCTATATCCATTATTCTAGTTGATCTTTGCTCTTCTGTTCCTTCCTCATCCCCCCAAAACTCCCATACCCCAATCATGTTATCACGGGCTGCCACTCCTCGGTTCTTCGCCGTTGCATTCCCTGCCACTCGCAGGTCCTTTACCACGTCTCGCACGCGATTGAATGCTTCCAACGAACCCAGTTCGTTCAAAGAAGGGGTACGTATGGTCTTCTCTTTGTACTGTCTGGCCCCAATGGTGCAAGAATCGGCTTTGGCTACCTGCCACGGGCGAACATGGGAATTAACATCGTATATTTACATCTATATATACATGCTTCTTAAACGATTCAATATTGCATTCTCAAATATTCGCTAATGAATCCGATTCCAGCTGTCACGATACAAGTTCTTCGTGGGCCCCTTCTCCAAGGTCTTCCTGGGAGCTATCTTCACGTACCAGGTCATCTACTGGACGTGGCTAAAGCTCGAGATGGACGAATCCAAAGTTGAAAAGAACCGTGTGTAGCCCACTTGTCCCCCCGCATGATCCCACTTGTTGACAAAGCTGAATTAACCGATGATAGAAGAGGTTGCGGAACTGGAAAAGAAGGCCAGGGAACTGACCAGCTCGAAAGAGTAAAATTGGTGGCGGTCATGCACTAGGCAGAATCTCTAGCAAGTTCTCCTTGATTGTATTATATACATATACCCAACTCCGTTGTTGTTTATCTAAAAGATGTTTCCCTTTTTTTTTTTTTTTTTTTTTTTTTTTT